>JAQBSW010001717.1:0-124142 GCA_029291075.1 Eudiplozoon nipponicum | reverse complement strand
TTGTCATATATTCAAGATTATTGCTCAAACAGGACCTTCAGCTCATCTGGAACACTTTAGGAAAGTTTGGTCAATGGGTAAGCGCACGAAACAGAGCGACTTATCCAGCTTTGCGGAAATCGCCATATCTTCTGTTCCTGCCGCCTATCAAACGTTTATCCACCTGACCATTCCAAACGATGGTCACAGCAATCAGATCGACTACATTCTGGTACGGTCGCGTTGGATGCTCTTCTATCGAAAGTTGCAGGTCATACCGAGAGCTGAAACTGTGACAAGAAGGTCCATTACCTCTATTGTTGCCAAATTGAGCTTATCTCAAGTCCGACGGCACCGTCAACCTGCAAGACGCCCTGAATGTTTTTAGCCCTAACGGACCCATCCCATTATGCAGCACTATCTACCTCAATCGCAAAGTTGACTTCCGATGACGATGGAACTTATACCGTGAGTAAAACCAATGGCAAACATCAATGGAATAACGGAAACTCTCTACTCAGCAAGCTGCGCTTGAAACACTCAGAACCATCAAAGTCACCATAGAGCTGGATCTCATGACATGCCTGATACGAGCGTAAAAAACAAGAGATGCGGATGAATAGTATAATTATGTAACCTGAGACGTGACAAGGTCTACTCGGGCAATACGTGAGCATTCACCTAGGATAGGCAAACTGCTGTGGAATCTGACTGCAAACGTCGGTGATTTCAGTCTCTTCCAAAGTATTATCTTCTAAAGCATCAGTAAGCGCAGTACGGGATTAATTTCTGCAGCGCAACGGACTTGATTCAGTGTCAATGGCCGGTCATACAAAATGGAGTTGAACATTTCCGCGGTTATTGAACAAACCATACTGATACTTTCCACTTACAACCACCTACAACATCTACACCCAGCTACAGCGTGGACTGCTCTTCCCCAACCGGGGTTGAGTCTTTGACCATTCAGCCTTGAAGAACGAAATCCCGAGTGAAGATGGAATGCCTGCAGAGATCTACAAGGCCTGTGAGCGCACCGCTACCATCGATACATCGGCTGTTCTCGCCTGTCTGAGGAACGGAAGCATGCCCGTCAGACTTAGATGTCAAGTCTTTTTGCCATTTAAAAGGGTGATAGATCAAGGTCCGAAAACTATCGTGGTATCAGTCTTCTCAACTTCCCGCATCTAATCACCATTGCAGCGTCGATTCTATGAACACTTGTAATAAGCGGCATGCCACCCACGTACCCGTCCCAATCCGGGTGGATTCGCCCAGGCAAAATTGTATTGATCAGATCTTTGTTGGCGAGTTTTGGAACATATAACGAATTTCCTTAACCGTCGCTTTGTTTCTTCAGTTTCCGAGCTGCTTTTCGGCTCTACTGACGTTTTGCGACTCCTATGGAACATCAGCCTTGTCGACAGGATACCCGCCAAAACTCCGTCAATCTGATCAAGGCCTACTATGTAAGCCACCCAAGCCTGAGTACGTGTTTACGGAAGAATCGGATAATTCAGTCTGCTACACTGGGGTTCAACAAGGATGTCCCTTGTCACCCATATTGTTCAATCATGCGGTTGACTGGATTCTGACAACGCTAACTGAGTTCGAAGGCATTCAGCAAGTATCAAATAACCTATGGCGCAGCGGATGTTTGATCACACAGACGATGTGTTCTCCTTGCGGTAACGGGAGCATACAGAAACGCCGTTTTGAATCAAGTGGCTCGGTTTTCAGTGAACAGCGCGATAGTTTCATTTCAATATCTGCTGCCTGTTTAAATAAAAAAGGGCTTAATTAAGACACTGTGTAATAGGAAATTGTGCATTTGTTCGCCAGACAGTTTGCACCGAGTGGTGAGGGGACACCACTTGTACCAAATTCCCAAGTAACTCCATGAAATGTGGAGCCGGCTTATTCTCCAAATGGAGTCAGCCGCAGTAAAGTAAAGTAAGTAGACAGTTTGCAGACTGGGTTGGATTATCTGCGTAACACTCTTAACACCACCACATTTTGTAGGTCAGTATGAACCTAATTATGTAATAAAACAGCTGTGCATGTTTGTACTGTCGATAAGCAACCTGTGTATACTCACTTACAATAAAAAAATAAAGAGTCGATGAAGCGCATAAGAGATAATTTGCATTCCGCATTGGCTTTTGCATATTTTTCAGTTCATGTAGTTATGATAAGTCAACCGCCAAACATCCTCTAACTAGTGTGAAAGATAAGATTACACTGAAATCGGCATCTAACTTTATCTTTAGTTGGAGTAGTTCCTCTTGACAATTATACGTAGGCAGATGCTGTAGAAGATTGAATTCACACTTGTCGAGGCACACATAAACCTTGTTCTGGCAGAATAAGATTGGTGTTGCACGTACGTCTATAACTAAACTTGTCATGTCCTGTAAAAACTGTGAAATGACAACACAAACGTTTTTTTCAATTTTAATAAGAACTAGGTCCGTTTCTTTAAATCAAGCTCGCAAACTTGATTTAAAGAATTGTTATCACCACCCGCGCAAACAATTATTGTTAAACTAGGTCCGTTTGTATGTTTTCCTTTTTAGAAGTTGTTTCAATAAATCGACGTTGTCCAGAACTGTGCAAGCAACACCAATTTGGTTGTGCACTGGCATTGCCATGGGGCTTTCAAAGCTCCGCGTCAAACTGCGCTTAGCTACATTTACTTTCTTTCAACATTTTTTTACTAATAGATATATATTTGTGTATTATCAACGTGGACTGTTCTTCTATCCGAACATAACTTCATTTTCTTCAAATCTAGTTTGCGAGCTTGATGTAAACAACAATCCTATTGTATTTAACCAGTCCTCGGACAACCTAGCAAAACTACCACCAGTCGTTGTTCGACGACTGGTTAAATACAATGGGATTGGCGTTTACTTTAAGCTCGCAAACTTGATTTAGAGAATTTTTACCACCACTCTCGCAATCAATCATTGCTAAATTGTAACTAAATTTTGTTTTGTTCATGTCTCCAGTAAAATAAAATGACAAGATGGAGCGAAAGCGCTACTGTGTAATTTTAAATGTATATTTGTTAGATTGAAGAAAATGTAATCAAAGAGCTGCCACAAATGACGAAATTAGTCTACTGGATGAATTGTCTGCGCTAACTTATACATTGTTTAGTTTCTATCGACAAATATATATCATATGCGTTTGGTTTATATATTAAGCTCTCAACCTTGATTTGTGTAATTTTTATCAATGTCTGCACAATGAAAGAGGTCATAATTGTATCAATATGTTCTTTACCCTATTAAGGGGTTGATTTTACTTTTTCGCAAATAAATGCGTCTTCTGTCTTACCTGCAGTGCATTTCTAATATTCTGAAAATCGAAAAGCGTCTCTTCTCCCAATTTGGCTCAAAAACTGTACTTCGTTCGATTCTCATCTGTGCGATTTGTACATGGTCATGAAAAATAATTTTACAAACTACGTCACGTATGTGTTAGTTATTCGATAATAAAATCATTGATTGCGTGGATGGTAAGAAAAATTATTTATAATTAGTTTGCGGATGTAAGATAAACACCAATCTCATTATTTCAACCTATTGCACGACACTGTATGTCTATCATCAGTCTCGTGTACTAACGTGTTTAACCTAGCATGGTCGTAGTTAGAGCACGAGGGCAAACTCAGTACAGATCACAATTCATATATTATTTATTGAGTATCAAGATACAGTTATTCATGTTTGTTAGTCTCATATATCTCGTATTTTATTGAATGTCTGTTGAATAGTTCCTGTTCATTCACGCATGTAACTTTCCTGCAGCTTTCGCTTTACTTATGCACTTTATTTAAGTTTGCATTAATTGATTGCTTGGTTGGTGATAACGATAGTTTAAATCATATGTTCGGGATATAGATAAGCGCCAATTCCATTATTCCAGCCAATAATAAAACATTGCATACCTACCGCCAATCACATATATTAAACAATAATTGATTGCGCGGGCGGTGGTAACATTTATTTAAATCAAGTTTGCGAACTTGAAGTAAACACCAATCCCGTTATATTTAACCAGTCGTCGGAAAACATAACAAAACTACCGCCAGTCGCAACGCAGTGACGCATTTCGACCTTCCATGATCATCATCAGAGTACGACGGCGAACTGACTAGCGAGGGTCAAACCGCATATAGAATTTTGCTTTCCATATATATGCAATGCGGTTTGATCCTCGCTAGTCAGTCTGCCGTCGTACTCTGATGATGATCATGGAAGGTCGAAACGCGTCAGTGCGTTGCGACTTGCGGTAGTTTTGTTATGTTGTTCGACGACCGGTTAAATACAATCGGATTGGTGTTTACTTCAGGCTCGCAAACGTGATTTAATAATCACATGTATTAACACATTTAGAGCATCCATAACCATCATCTGAGCATGACGGCAATCTTAATAATGTTAAAAAGCCGCATTTCAAAGATAATTTTTTGAATGGCAAAATGTGGCTGCCTTTCCAGGTAATCTCTTGTACACTGTACCTGACTAGAATTTTGTTGGCATAATTATCATTGAATTTTGGGCCTCAATCATGTGAATTATTACTGTTAGTATTAATTGCTTCTGTGGACAGTGACAGCGTTTATTTTATTCAGATTTGCTGATTTGATATAAAGAGCAATCCCAGTCTCAAATTACTTAAACACAAACACACATAATTATATATATACATCGAGTTTATGCATAGTCCAGAATCATAATCATAAGCTTCCTGTAGGCAAAGAGCAAATCCGTCAAAAGGTTTAAACCTTCTGTTAATGCTACTAGGCATACCATACTGGTTATTGCTTTTGGATGTACCATGCTTCGTATAAGAGATATCTCGACGATGAAATCCAACATGATTTATTTTTTAAAATGTAACAAGCAAATTATCATTAAGTATTATGCCTTGGAGCTACAAAAAATGGCACAGCCATAGAGATTTCAAGCCATTCGAAGTGTGGGCTCTAGCTTGTCTTATATGAAACGAGAGTTTGCAAATTGCCGACAAAATAATAGCATAACCATTCTATCTTAGACGAAACGTCGAATTAGGCCTTATTATAAATCAGATGTTTGATGTTGAATGGCTGGTGACGAAACCACTGAAAAATTGCCGGACGCAAGGAGCAGATATTGGCTGAAGAAGACACTTTTAATCATAAGCACTGCACAGAAAGCTGTTATGGCATAAAGTATTTATCAGCCTGGGTGTCCGATCATCGAAGTGGAGGACAGCTCTGAATCCTATGTGGCCACGTAGTTTTCTTGTACAGCCAACGTATGTACAGGCCTTTTTTCATAAAACATCAGATTAAAATACATTATTGTAAAATAATAATGCATTTATTGAACTTAATCACAAATGGCGTAGAATTATATGTTGATGTATGTATAGATATATATGTAGCACCGCTATCTGAGGGTTCAGATTTCGTGTCCGTGTTCGGGCGTCAATTTTCAGCGCCGTCAACTAGTCAGTCGTTTAGTCTTCTTGGTGAACACAGCAAGAACACCAATTCACATGATTACACAATCCGTCATTCATTGAACACATTCATTTATAAATACTCCATTTTAGTTAAAATAGCCTTTGTGTGCTGATCATATTTCACGATGATAACCAATCGTTAGTAACGTGAATAATAACTTAAATAAGCGAAAAAGACTGTTCTAGAAAATTGTACGAAAATGAGCAGTATTATTGATGTAGAATTAGGAACATCGGTAAACTGAAAATAGAATTCTGTACTTACAGGACGAAATAACAAACAAAACAGGAAAACTGAAAATGGTTGACTCTCCACGAGTTGCGTTCGCGGGTTGTTGCTTTGCCCTGGCAGTTTCGTAAAGATCCGATTGATTCTCACTTCCAAGTACGCATCGATTAGGTCTTCGTTTTGGCTGGGTCCGGATTCGTCCCTTTCTACCGAAGGCTTCAACATCGTTCATACTAACCACTGGAAATGAGGTACAATTAGATTAGATTTTGCGTCATTTACAGGGATTTGTATGAACGATGATAAAGCCTTCGGAAGAAAGGGGCGAATCCGGACCCAGCCAAAACGAAGACCTAATCGATGCGTACTTGAAAATGGAATAAAATCGGCCCTTTGCGAAATTGATAGTGCAAAGAAACAACCCGCGAACGCAACTGGATGAGAGTAAATATATGAAGTTCGCACTACGCACCATTCATATCATAACTGAAAATAGTGTTTTGTACATATATGAATGTTATTCTATCAGCTGTTCTATATATATATATATACATATATATATATATATATATATAAAAGAAAACAACAACGTACCCATGGAATAACATTTTTATTAATAAATCTTATTTCTGGTATCACAATGAAAAGCATTAGCGACACATAACGTTATACAAAAGGAGTAGTCTAAAATGCAAAACAAAGACGAACATAGCTAAAGAGGGATTGGTTACGAAACATGTATAGTTTGGTTTGGATGAACGAATATATCAACGAATCCGGAATATTGTGGCGTAGACACTGTAGCAGGGAAATGAATTTGTTAATAAATGTTGTTCAATGGTACATTTTATAATTCTCATATTTATAAAACAGTGAAACTTTTAGCGATATATGTATACATATGTATATATATATATATATATATATATATATGTATATGTATATATTACTAGTATACATGTATTTGTTTATGTATACTAGAATCTTTGTATGTACATGGAGGTATACCACTACAGCATGTAGCCATTTATTGTTATGCTTGTGTTATATGTGCGTGTATATTTCTTTTATCTATATAGTTTTGTATTCATTTGCATATATATATATATATATATATATATATATATATATATATATATATATATATATATATATATATATATATACGTATGTATGATTGCTACGTCAAGGTAATTAATAAATAATAAAAGCCTTTTGCTTAAAACCTTATGGGATAAACGAATTGCGATGACGGATTTAGCAAGCAGAAGAAGCACATTTAGCTTTATTAATTGGATACTTGTTGCCTGCAATTGGCTGGTTTCCGATTTTCCTCTCACACTATATTCCGCATATTTCTATCCTGTTTTGCTTTTCAATTTATATATAAAGTTATGTTCATTACGTAGATATTTGAGGAGACAATGCGTGAAACAAATGCTTACTGTATCTGATAAAATTGCTTTTTGTTTTGTATTGCACGAAGGACAGGGTACAATGAATTTTATTAAAGCTCGCATTTCAAAGAATATATATATATATATATATATATTTATAATTAAAATTAACAATAATGGATCAAAGAGCCATTATTTCGTGAATGCTAATCATCGCTTATACAATCCACTTTTGTTACCAATGTATTCTTTCTTCCTAATTATAAGCATTTTTTATTGTAATATTAAAGGCATGAACATTATATATATATATATATATATATATATATATAAATTGAGCAAAATGTAATCATGGTGTCGATAAAGGGACAACAATCGGCTATCATTTTTATTAAACACTTTCTCCATGTTTAAATTCCTCTATCTTGTTTTGCCACCAATTTATATATAAAAGTGTTCATTTGGAGATACTTGAGAAAAAAATGAAAGAGGGTTCTTGTGTATAGTGGTAATTTCATTTTCTCACTGGAAAAGTGTATTATGAATATATATATATATATATATATATGTGTGTGTGTGTGTGTGTGTGTGTATGTATTTATCATGAATTTAAAGTATTTTTTTACAGCTAAGTTGCACTACATCCGATTACCAATCAAGAAATCACTGAATTGGAGCTTGGTATACATACTTTCGATTATGAAAATATAATGGTGTTTTGGTTTTGAAATACATCGACAATATGCTTCAGTTAGTATTAATTGCTTCTGTGGAGGAAGTGACAGCGTTATTTATTCAGTTTTAATTATTTATATAAAAATCATCCGAGTCTCACATCAGTTAGGCACACACACATATATATATATATATATATATATATATATATATATATATATATATATCGAGTTTATGCATAGTCCAGGCTCATAATAGTACAACTGCAACTGGTTGGACAGCTTTTCTAGGGTTTTGCTGCACTCTTTCCGGATGATCTCTGTCGTGCTGGCGTCCTACGGCGTGGTTGAAACTTCATAGAGAGACAAATTTCGTTAGCAATAGCGAAATTGAGCAATAACAGGTCTGTGATGCCCTTAGATGTCCGGGGCCGCACGCGTGCTACAATGACGGTACCAACCAGTATGACTCCATGGCCCGAAAGGGTTAGGCAAACTGGTCCATGACCGTCGTGACGACTGACGATCCATGGGGTAATATTCTTTTGTCCCCACGGGCAGTCTCCGCGAAACTGTTAAGTTTCTGGGTTCCGGGAATGTATGGTTGCACAGCTGAAACTTAAAGGAATTGACGGAAGGGCACCACCAGGAGTGGAGCCCGCGGCTTGATTTGACTCAACCCGGGGATACTCACGTGGCCCGGACACTGTGAGGATTGACAGATTGATAGCTCTTTGATGATTCAGTGGTTGGTGGTGCATGGCTGTTCTTAATTGGTGGAGCAATTTGTCTGATTAGTTCCGATAACGAACGAGACTGTATTCTGCTAAATATGCTTCAAATACACATATGAGGAATTCTATGCAGAACGACTGTGTTCTTTGGCAGCAACACAGATAATGATGAATTTAGTAGTCAAATGCGATTCATTTCAAACTGTGTATGCGTTGTGCGTCAACGAGTGATGATTCTCAAATTTATGCTCTTATGGATGATTGATCAGAAATAATAAAAGAAGCAATCAAATTATCCAGGAAAGTAAATGTTAGATATGGAGTGATTACGCCTATTGACTAGCAAGAATAGCTACTGGACAAATCTGCAGGCCTGAAAGGTAACTTCTGAAAGGTGCGACTTCTAGATTGTTATTGACATGAGCTGTTTTAGATTGCTCATAATTCGGAAGTTAATAAACTGCTAAATCAAATGTAAGAGGCTAATAAGGTGTTTATTTTTTTCACAGACGTTTAGTTTAGCGAATAATTTTCTATTTCAATTATTTTTCGCGCACAATTCTATATATGAACACTAGTTCATTACTGACGTTTGAGCATAGAATCCAAATTTTTGTGTGTGCACACGAGACTGCCATTGTTGTTATAGATGCAGTTGCACAATATTTGGCGCGTACAGGATTAAACGAACTGTGGTTGCCCTGGCGGTGATAACAATAGTTTAAATCGACGTTCGATCTTGATATAATCACCTAGTTCATTATATGCAAAGATTAGTCGTTATACAAGTATTTAAAAAAATTTGATTGCGCAGTGCCAGCTTCATATTTTCCAATTCCGCGTTTTGCGTACGCGGGTCTTAGCTTTGCACCGACAGTTTCACAAAGATCCGATTGATCACAATTTCCAGTTTCGAAGACAAAGCGAAAATGAAAATTGTGATCAACCGGATCTTTATTGAGCTTTGTTGGTGCAAGCAAGACCCGCGTACAAATGCACGGCATTGGAAAATTTGTCGTTATATAATAAGTATTGTACAATGTATAAAACGAAATGCATCTAGTATACTGATTTTTCCCTTACTCGGAACTCTTCATGAACTGTTCATAATTTGCCTTGGACGGAGCTCGAACGATGGCTTTGACTAGCTACGGAAGTCTGCTGGTTTAACCACTACGAACCTGCATAACCCTTCGCACTCGGCAACGGGTTAGAACAGCTTAAGACTTTCAAAGTCGGACGCTCTGCGTGTTCGAACCGAATTTACGGGTAATTTCTGAAATAGCTTTGCAACGATGATCATTTACCATGATCTGGTAGATCGAATCGTTACTCACATTCTACCGATACTTAATATATACTGACCATAGGTGCAGTACATAATGGGACTGGTATTTAGGACAAGATCGCTTCCTTGGTTTGAATAATAAATAGACAGAATTACAATACAGGAACATTGGAAATATACAGACTATATGGATAGCTTAGAAGTAGTAACCTGAGTTACGGTAAGCGGGCTTTCTATGTGGATCGTCATTATTTCTCTGCTATTTTTGCTGACTATAATTTGTTGCATCTGTGAAGCTAGTCAGTTGTGACTTTGCATACATGATCCGAAGCAGATTTAGATGAACATTAAGAAATTTCTTTTTCTTCGTTGGTCATTGTTTGGTAGGATGTGCGGTGGACTGAAGAAATTACCTGATAATTTTGTATTGAATTGGGCAATGGGACACGAATACAGCGATGAGTCAAGAAATGTGAGATCGGTTTTCAGGCGTTATCGGTATCGCAAAAATTTGTTTTTTCTAATGCAAAAATTACGGAATGAGTTAATAATTCAACGCACTTTAAGCATGTACGAAGAATATATCGGGTTGAAGAACACAAACGAAACCAGTGGCTTTACATTTAGTTTGTCACTGTTTAGAAAGGTAATGTGATATCGGATGTTCTATGTATCTTTCCAATTCGTTTCATTTCTGCTCTTATGTGAATTGGTCTCTCTGCACATGAGCATAATGTCTGAGTATATTAATCGAGTCGTTGATTCATGTGGTTTCTAATAAGTAATATTGAACATATTAAGAAGAAAAATGTAAAAATCTATAATACTATCGCTGTTGCGAGGCTGATGCCATCTAGATTCTAAGGAGGAATATACTTTGATAATGATCGTTAAAGAACTTAGAATAGTGCGAGAATTATACCTGTTAAGATTACTGCAATCAAGGTTGCGATCTTGATATGATCACCCGGATTCATTCAAGAACATACATTTGTCGGTATAAACTAAGTGTATGTATAGTCTCGAAAAGGAAATTCATCCAGTAGACCGGGTTCGCCGTCCCTTGTTGGGTCTTGATACCTGGACACCTGACCCATTAAAGTACATATATTTGTCCAGTATAAAGGAAGAATTACCTGCTCGACACTGTACAGTTACTTAATTATGTACTGACAAATGCATGTACTTAATGGGTCAGTTGTTTATATCAAGAGCGCAACATTGATTATGTAACAGTTATTACCACTAGCCAAAACCAATGGTCGTTTAATTATATAATTATTAAGAAGTTCGCGGATTTGTGCACTTATAGACTTTCCGTAATTAGTGTTAGTTCAGTCGTAGCTTCTCATGTTGTAAAAATGTCAAAAATGAAAATAAGTATTAATCAACTGTAATTTCTTAACTGTGGTTTTAACTTGGAAATTAAGATTGGGTGATTACCAAAGAAGGCGATAATTCCGGATGCCGTTTAAACGACACAACTGCCCTCGAATGAAGATAATCGCAAATGTGAATTTGATTTAAATACAATTTGTTTAGCTCATCAGTATGACGAATGTAAGCCCAATTATAATGTTCAATGTCTAATGAAATGATTTAATATCCAACAACATTACATGTTTAAAAGCAGATAAAAGAGCAACGGCGATTCTAATGGTTCAGTGGGATTCTAATTATAAGACTGTTTAACAGTTAAATAATAAATATGTTTACACAAAAATAATGAAAGATCCAACTTATAAGATACAATAGGAAGTGAAATTATTTATTAATAATAAGATTGTTTATGAGGTATTTGATCACGAAAATGGTAACACACTTATAGAAAGCGATATATTTGCACTAGGAGCGTATGGATTGGTAAAAGTGCCAAAACCAGATAACCCACTACGAATTATTGTCCGTGTCCAGCCCTCCACGAAATAAAATTTGTCTCCATGTCATTAAATAAGAAAATCCTCCCTCTCAGTTCAAACATTAATGAATTCTTATTGGTAGGTTGAAATTATTGATTGATGCATACTAGACGAATGTTACAGTTTTTCGAACTAAGGTTTAGTAACTATGCACGCAAATATGCCGGTACCTAAATATTTTTTTCTTATTTATCCTCCTTTAATACTAAGAAGTGAAATGACGATTTCGGAAAATTATGCAGATTGTGTATTTTTTGTTTATCTTCTGACGACTTTACGTTTCGGAAAGCATTTTATGAACATTATGGTGGTATCCATATGGGACAGCCGTTGTCGATTCCAATGACAAACACTGCTTGAAATAATCTGTTAAACAAAACACGCTTGAAGCCAAAATTGTATCGACGGTTCTTGGAAGATATAATCGTTATCCGGAATCATGTCGATGAAGAAATGTTGAATTTCTTAAATTTAGTTAATCAGAAGAGCAAGCTCCAATTTACGATTGAAAGAAGCTTTCAGCTTAATTAACTTTTTATGTCAAATTTCCTCTATTATATATATATATATATATATATATATATATATATTGAGAAATTTGTGACATCTAAAAACTGTAATTAAGCCAAAATCCCGATAAGACTTAATGAGATAAATATGTCTAATTACGAATATTTGGCAGTATTGACTAAAAATTGTATAGTATAGAAAGGGAAATTCATTCAGTAGACCGGTTACGTCCTTATTGGGAACTCTTTATGTACTGTCCAGAATTTTTCGCGGATAGGCCTCGAACCTGGGTGTAATACCGGCTTTCTAATGAGTCACCATTAAGCACGAAACGAATTTGCACCAGATTACTTTCCGTTCATGCTGTCTTCGCTTTATCCTTCTGGTCAAACTTTGACTAATTTGTTACTAGGTGCGCAACCACTTATACAATATTGCATGTATATTAGTACTCCACCACAAACAGTATATATATATATATATATATATATATATATATATAATTGAATGATGTCATGATTACCGCGAAATGTGATAACTGATATCGATCAAGGCCAGAGTGTATGGATTTGCTGGAGTAACATGTGTTCAGAAATAGTTGTAATTCTCAATTTTGGTGAACTTTAGCATACATTGAAATCCATTGTGTTCATGTCGATGGAAAATGTTGTCCATGTAACTTTTCGGCACCATAATGTTGGTATCGGGTACTGACACAATAGCCATAGTGTTGGTACCTGTACAGATTCGTATATAGATTATATAGAGTGAGTTGGTTGAACTCGCATTGTCGACAGACTTTATATGAAGTTAGCTTCATTACTGCAGGTTTACACATTCGTATAGGAGATTTTACTGTCCAATTTTTCCACATTCCTCACCTAAATATATAGTGGGTATAGGACGTAATACCGGCTCCTACTGATGAGTCGCCAGTAAGCACGAAACGAATGTGCATGAGATTATACTTCCGTTCATGCTGTCTTGGTTTATCCTTCTGGTCATATTTGAACTAATTTGTTACTAGGTACGGAAGAACTTATACACAATTGCCTATACATATATATATATATATATATATATATATATATATATATATACATATAAATATATATATACATATATATATGTATATATCATATATATATATATATATATATATATATATATATATATATATATATATATATATATATATATATATTTATGATGTCCATTCCTTTTTAATTTACCACAGTATTCTTATAAATAGGAAAACACAAATAACAAAGTGGATAAAGGCCATTTATTTCGTGAATACTAATCCTCTCTTATACAATCATACATATTTATACATTTTGGGTTTTCATTTGATTATGCTAGTGGTAACAAATCTGACTCGTTTTTACTGCTGTTTCTTGTTTTGACTAGTTGGTGAGTGTGTATGCGTTTGTGTTTGTGTGTATGCGTGTTTGCATGTAAAGGTCATTCTCGCAGTATTGCGAAGTGATGTCTGATATCTTGTCATTATTGTTTTGATAGCTTGAGAATTAACCATTTGTGCGCATTGTTCACTGTTACATATACAAGTGCTATTTTTCCCAGTATAGTTGATCGTTTCACCTCGTTGCGCAAAGTTTTCACGTGGTAACAACGCCAGTGTTGATTGCAGTGTTAAATGCTTACATTGTTTGGAGACTTCTGTCATCGTATGCGCCTCTGTTATTTCCACTTCAGTTTTTTTGCCAATCCGATTGTACGTTTGTCGAGTTCTAGTCGAGGGCCTGCTTGCCGGCAAGCAGGTTTTCCCAACTATACTATACATATATATATATATATATATATATATATATATATATATATATATATGTATACAAACACGGAAACTTGGTTTTTCGCAATCGATAAAATGGAAAATCAATATTATCTATACTTGCATTTAATAGAAAAACATATTTGCGAATAATAGAAGTCTTGAATGCTTTTAGCTGGTTAAATCTAATGAAATATTTGGAAATATATCAGATGGTAACCAGAGTGGCCGTATTGTTCCAAGTGGTTAGAGTTAATGTTTCAATGTTAAGTTTCTCTCCTTTTTCATATTTTTTCAGTTCATCGTTAGTTGAGCCATAATGGGACAGCGTGAGTCAAAATACAATTTTGAATCTCTCGCGCTCTAAATGGGTCTCGAAATGTTATTTCGAAGAAATGTGCCAAATTTAATTAATTTTACTGCCGTTTTTCCTAAAATAATCTTACACCCCCCTCATTTGAGCTGCATGCATACCATTATATGATTAATACGTTGTTTAAATCTAATTGGCGAACTTTGGATAGCACCAATTCCGTATACATTTTTACGAACGTTTTGACTAGTAAAATTAACGCCAGTTGCATGTTCTAACACGTTTCGACCTTCAATTTTCGAGAACTGAGTGCGAATGAAAAATGTAAGGCCAAGATTAGAGCGCAATGTTCATTTTAAATGCTTGGAGATGTACGTCTACTATATGACGATGAGTGGCAGTTTCCCGTTTTCTATGCAGTCAAAAACGTAAGTTTACTTGCAACATTGCTACATCAAAACAAATAACAAAATTTTTGATTTTTTTGCGATCCCTTGTTTTATTACGTGTATTACAATAGAAATCAAGACATTTCGATAAGCGTAACGAGTGGCTTATTTACTGCATTGTTCAATTATTAACTTCTATATATACACACACACACACACATATATATATATATATATATGTATATATTATGTTCATTGCCTTCGAGTATTACACAATATAGTTCTTATTAGGAAGAAAAAATACACAAATGACAGAGTGGATAATGGCCATTTATGCCGAGACTACTAAACTTTACCTTACAATCTTTCATTTATATATATATCCTGGGTTTTAAATTGATTATACGGGTGGCAACAAGAAATAGCCGTAAAACCGATTCAAATTTGATACCACCCACATAATCAAATTAAAACCCAGGATGTGTATAAATGAATGATTGCAAAGTGAAGTTTAGTAATTGTGAAATAAATGTCCATTGTCAACTTTGTTATTAATGTGTTCTTTCTTCTTAATACTAAATCTACATATTTCATTTATATACATTTAGGGTTTTCATTTGATTATGCAGGTGGAAATAAGTCTGACTTCCGCTTTACATCTTTTATTTGTTTTGGCCAATTTTGAAGTGTTTATGTGTGTATATGTTTACCTGTGTGTGTTATTGTGTGTATGTAGGAGTCGTTCTCGTTGTATGGCACAATGATTTCTGAGAGTTGCACGCATATTTGTTGTCGGTATAAGCAATTAAATTTCACTCACCAGAACAGTTTATTCCTTTTTGGGTACTCTTCAGTGATGACAAGGATCGCCGTGACTGGTATATTAAAAAATGAACAAGGTGAGATGTGGATACGAGGCAAGTCTCTAAAATGAATACTCCTTAGCGCAAATCTCATTCGCGGAAATTCGGGCAACTTTTTGTGTGTGCATGATAATATATATATATATATATATATATATATATATATATATATATATATAAAGTGCACCATTGAAATTGTCAACAGACGCATCCGATGTAACTCTGGGCGCTACAATTGAGCAGGAAGTCAACGGTGAAATGCGTTCCATCGCGATTTATTCCAGGAAGTCGTAAGCCACAGTAAAGAAATTCTGAGCAATGGAGAGAGAACTGCTACCTCTGTACGACTTCTGCCTCCACTTTGAATGATGTCTTCTGTGTTACACCTTCCCAAAGCTATCGACAATGTGTATTCGGCAGATGATCGGCCGTAGTAAATTCAGCATTAGTATTTGTCACGTGAGAAGCAAACATTATTTGGTGGCTCAATGTTTATCTTGCATTGAAATAAATTCAGTAGTACATGAGAATACCAAACTGTTGCTATTAAAAAGCATTCAGACGAAACAACAAACAGGCTAATAACTCGCATCGTAGTGATAAAGGTGTTCCGGTCGATTTACAAATCTGAAGCTAGGCGACGCGTAAGTTATTTCATATACTATTGAAGGAGAGGTGTCTAGTAAATTTGGTCTACCACAAGATTGTCGACGCCCGGTATATGATGAATGCCACAATTTGAGTCATCGTGGTGTGGATGGCTCGAGAATGTTGTTACATAACGTTACTTTTGGCCAATTAGTTGACGAGATATCACCGAATGTATTAAAGCATGGCGGTGATTTCAACTCTCGAACGTCTTCCGTCATACTCATTCAGATTTTGGCCGTTTCGAGCTGACTAGAACTCATTTTAGATTTATCTCTGTTGATACAACCAATCTACCTAAATTACGTGGTGTCCGTTAATGCATGACCACAATTGATCGACAAACAAGATGGCTGGAAGTAGTAACACTAATTGGTCAAGTTGCGGAGACCATTACTTATGCATTCTTGCTACGCATGGATGGCTTTGGGGCTTGCTGCGGCGGACAGCGGCACTTACTGACCAAGGTGCCAATTTAATGACACGATAACTCAAGATAACTCAAAGTTTCTGAGAGTCGGAGTGCAAAGAACTACAGCTTTCAATCCTTAGTGTAACGGTCTTGTGGAATGCGTACATCACGAGTTAAAGGCAGCTTTATGTGCGTCTCGCGACATTTCTTTTGACTATTACGCGGTATTAAATCAATTTATCGCAATAGCATAAAAGCAACAGTCGTACAAGTCATATTTGATCACAGTCCACATCTCCAAGCAGATTTAATGACCAGTTTTGAAGTTAATGATAAACCAGCATCGATGGAAGTCACACAATAGTTAAAGAGCGTTCTAGATTGTCTGCAAGCTCAACCAACAAGAGCACACCATCCACAAGTGTACATTTCGACAGTTTTAGACAAATGTAAGCAAGCATAGGTTAGAATAGATGATGTGCAGTCAACACTGAGGACAAAGAATACCAGACCTCATTCGATAATCAAGCGCGGGCAGATGTTCTTTGTGATTGATTATAACGGAAGTCATAATCCTGCGGTTCAGTTCCGGAATTGGATACCAATTATAGGAGGATGTGCTAATCATCATGAACACTGGGCATCATCATGTCAAGAGTCAACGAGTACATCAGAGCCTAAAGAGTAAAGTCGCATGAAAGCAACCACATCAGGCAACACTCAAGGAATGCTATCAAGATTCCGTCCATGTGTTCGATTTAAATTTGACGTAAACGACGTCGATTGTGTCGGCGGGCTATGTAGCACAGCCACTTTTAGGGACATTTTAATTTTTGGATATACCGAAAACCATTTTCATTTTAACAGTCACGTTTATTGATATTCGTTAATTTTAGAATCAAGATGGTCTTCATTTTCGTAAAGTAGGTCATTTTTGAGAACAGTCATTTTGTTTTGTTTTAATTCTTCACCTTTATAGACTGAAACCAATTGGACCTTGGGTGGGCTGGTTGAAATGTCTGGTTAACAATCTCTGTGATAATCTTTTATAAATGTGCATAATCAAGTTTTTGTTCAATATGATATTTATCGTTTTTTATCAAGAATCTGGTGGACTTCAAGATGTGGCGGTCATATATATATATATATATATATATATATATATATATATATATATATATATATATAACTAGTGTCTATTTCACGATGACTAAATGGACTAATATTGTTTTTCGCGCAAGCCACTCACAAATATAATTCTTTATCTAATCGTATAACGTATTATTAATTGCAGAAAATTGCACTGCGAACTTGTCAAACATAACCGATCAGAAAATTGGTTCACGGCGTTGTGCGTCTTTCAATGATAATTCTCCAGTATGCATGATTCGTGTTTGCATTTGGGATTACGCAGATGTCTACCATTGTTATTTTCACATCTTTCCAACCTTACATAAAAACTAATTCATCTCGAGGTACGTCATACCTAGTTAATAGATGCTTACATGGTAGTCATTTGCAAACAGGAATAGATAGACATTGACAGTTAGTCATCCCCATCTAACTACTCCTCCAATGTCACAATTGTGTTGATGATCCCACGGAAGGGATAATGGAAAAAATATCCTCAACAAAATTTGGTATAATTCCCAGAATATCGGAAGGGAAGTGCAAAATGTCAATGATAGGCGATAAAATAAATAAGTTGCATTAAAAAAATTATATTTACTCATTCAATCGCATAGATTTTAATTTCCGTTTATTGTTTGTTCTATTGTCTTGTGCTTTTGAATGAATGTCTAGTTTGAAAATTTGATAAACATTTTTATTGACCTAACCAATAAAAAGGTAATAATTACGTTTATTGAGAACTTGTTGACGTGATCCATTTTGTACATGCTAGAATACTGATAAATATGTGTTGTCAGCACATACGTACACAGACGAACTTACATGCAATATAAACAAAGGAATACATATACATGTATCCAAATACACGACTAATTAAGCGTGTACTATTTGCCACTTAGTGAGTATAAATTCGGCTTTTCTTGCGAGTGTCAGTTTACTGAGTGTGAATAATAAAATTAATTAAAATCATTTTGTGGCACTATAAAATGCTCACTTGCGTTTAATATATATATATATATATATATATATATATATATATATATCAAATCAGTCTATTTATAAATATTCTATTATTTGTGTTCTGATTGAAATAAAAATAAAAAGACCTCTAGTTTGATAGATTGACAAATATTTTAATAAATAAATAGATAAATAAATATTTAAATGAATTAATAGACTGTCAAAAAGGCGGAGAGCTGTTGCTAAACACGTGAATGATTGAACAGACAAATTGAAAGTGGATGAAAAAAACTTAAGCATGTTTAAAATCCAATTAAATAAAATAGTAGTGAATCGAAATTGAAATTATCCGTTAAAAAATAATTATCGGTGTTCCGATCACGAACAAAACGTTCATTTAAAAACTGTTCAACAAGCAGATATATAGTTTCGGCCCACATTTCGTAGGGAATCCTCACATACTCGTGGTTCTGCACAGACTGTCGTAAGACGTACCAAAACACAGTGTGTATGGAACAAGCCAGTAAAAGTACTAAGCACATTTTCGCTAGTTTCGTGTTTATATCGTCAACTTCTGTATTGTGTTGGCCACACGCTTGTTTGAAAATAAGAATCACAATTAATTTGCGCCTACTTCCAAGCACGCAGTAACAACTAGAGTATTATTAGTAGACATAAACCTGTTCAGAAGCGGAAGTAATTTAATGAAATTAGTAACTTGATTAGTAACATTAGTACGGTGCTTTTAGTTTAAGATGATAGTTATAATTTACATTGCAAAACGAGATAGAAAAACGAAAGGAGGCGTGTAGAAAGATCTATGTAAGTTTAAGGAAATTGATAATAGTGGGAAAGAGTGAGAGGCAAACTGATATATATATATATATATATATATATATATATATATATATATGCATATACATGTATATATATTGTGTATAGATATATAAGGTTTTCGTTTTACTAATAAATTGTTAAACAAGAGAAAATCAGAATGTCCCTTTTGTATTATGACTGCAGGCAAAAGTAAAAAAATAAGAACGACATTTGAAAGTGTCAAATAATGTATTGTTTACAATATAATAAAGTAGCAAATGCATAAAGACATTAATATCGTTATGTATATATATATATATAGGTATATATATATATATATATATATATATATATATATATATATATATTAAATTCATTTAGCTACTTAAATAATAACAAAATTTAAAACATTTTTAAGCAGTTTCAGCAGGTAATATCAATCGTGAGAGTAATAATATCAAAGATGACAAAATGATAATATTACTAGAATGTATAATAAAAATCGTAGAAAAAGTATGATCAAAGCCATACAAAAGCGTCACTGGAGACAATAGATGTACACTGGTTGTTATATATTGCTTTAATTTCTAGATAGCCTGTTAACAGTCAACAAAATAGGGTAATATGCGAATAAGAGGATCTTAACCGCACCCAATTGATCAATTTCTCTTTTCAAATATTACCCGTCAAGAGCTGCTTGGGGCCTGGCTGAAATTATAATTTTACCAGGCAGTTCAATTGTTATAGTACCTTGTAAATTGAAGGAACTTCTTTAGGACGGTCACACACCTATCAAATTATGGGCATGAATTTGTCATTGAAAAAAATCTATTAATATTTATTCATATGAAAGATTGTTCTAGTTATGTTTCGAAACATTGTTAACATTCGAAATAAGTTAAATGGTAAAGCTAAAAACCAACTTGCTCAAATTAAATTTTATTAGTAAATTTTTATGGTCTCTTCACCTGAACGGGTGTTCAGAATGCCTCCACGTACAAAACATGGCAAAGTTAATACAAAACGAGATCCCGAAACTTGGTGGAAATAGAAAATAACTATTCTCATTTTGATAAGTTTAATAGTGTTCTATGTGGAATCGTTTGTAATGTCGGAGTAAAATTTTTGTCGAAAAGGCATGGCTTTGTTTGCAATTCTTTACTACAACGTTAGATGGTTCATTCGGTGTATCAGTTCAGACCGTTACTTTTTTGTGATTTTGTTTGCCAGTCTATCAGATATGTTGAGAGTTAGTGATCAAAAAATCAATCGCGCGGCAGCCTAATGAGTTTCATTGATGTGTCGTTGACCTCCGAATGTCATACCCGACTGGCTGGCTCCCTTATTGGTGCCCATCTGAAGTCCGATGACGCATTGGCCAACTGGCGAAACATCGTCACAACGAATATCAGCAATGTGGCGTTGGCCACCCATTCGCATACCTGCCTGACTGGCCAGCCGATTTGTGCCCATTTGCAGGTTGATGATATTTTTCCCCGCGTCGCTCATCTCATCGCATTTAATGTCACTAATATGTCGGCTGGCACCAATTCGCATTCCCTAAATAATGCATAAAATACCAAATGTCAACCTCAAGCCTCTCTCGGATGGTGTAGAAATTTGATTTCTGCTTAGTAGAGGCTCTAATCACCTTATGATATAGTTAGAATAACCAATTTGCATAAATAATTCACACAGTAAATGCAAAAACCAAGGAGCGACTTACCTCTAGGTATGAGGCATTGTGGAACCGATTGGGGTTAAGTCTCCTATAAAAGGCAGGATCTACCCAAGCCAGCATGGGCAAAATTGAAATCCCTCGATCATACAAATTTCCTGTTAACTGGTTACTCATTATCATGAACCAGAAATTAACTTGAGAAAACTAGAACCTTCGAACTTAAAGTGGGAAATATTTCGAAGCGAATGCCAGATTCTGACGCACTTGCTCGTTAGAACATGCCATAGGTCAAAGGTAAAACTGAAAGAAATTGTAAAAGTTAATCGATAATAAGAACGCATTATGCCATTCACAGACACGTCATTGTATACACAAAAATAAGCATAGAACAAAACCTTAAATATACGAACCTATTTTTTCCAACCCCTGACTATTGAAATCCGCGAATAATTTGATTAGTAATATTTTATTTATAATATGATCTTATTAACTAGGCCTAGTTGTTGTTGTAAATTAATCGATCGTGTTGCCCAAATAGACAGAAGCCATAGCCTTGAGGACGGATTTCCTTTTACACCTATTTAACTAATCTGGCCATAACTAATATTTAAACATACGAGCACTCATAGATATGGAATTGAGCATTTGTATAATTGAATGCACATTGGTTGCGTGGGGGCGATAAAAATTATTTACATCAAGTTTGCGATCTTGTTATAAACACCTGCCCCATTTTGTACACACAATTGTCAGTATAAACTAAGTATTGCATAGTGTAGAAATGGCGATTCATTCAGTAGATCGGTTTCGTCCCTATCAGGAACTCATCACGTACTGTCCAGCATTTGCCGCGAACAGGGCTCGAACCTGGGCACGTCTGCTTCGGATTCGGTTAATCTAACCACTGAGCCCCATTGCCGATCGTAGGTATGTACACAAATAGTTTGTTTCCGCAGTTTACACTAAAAAATATATATAATTGCAGATGAAATTCATCAACTAGACAAATTTGGTGCTTATTACGAATACACAGGGTAGTCGCCAGAAATTCAGTGTTGGAAGCTTTAGCTATGAGGTGTTTGCTTCAGTCGTGAAAATTATTCACTATGCAACCAAAACTACACATTGCATTCAAATTTTAGTTATTGACCAACATATTTATATATATATATATATATACTATATATAATTGCAAAGATTACTTCATTATTGCAGAAAAACGAAATTGTAATTCATCTACCGGACATAGATATCGTTAATAAGGTTAATTTCATTACAGAAGCTCAGACATACATTTTCATTGGGAAAGGTGCCCTTCTCGGTGTAAGTGAACTGAACTGATTGGTTCGTGATTTGAGAGAATCAAATGAAAAAACTATCAGCCAAACACAGATAATCTAAATCTTATAATTTCCTGTAATGAGTGGGTTCCATGGCGCAGGGTATTGGAAGTTTTGTTATGAATTAATCGTGCTTTTACTAGAAACGTAGACCAAACCGACGCTGCTCCAACTGAGCGGTTGCTGATTAAGTTGGAAACCAAGGCATAATAAATAGCCTACATTCGGTGTATCACACAGTTTTACGCCATACTGGGAAAACTTTAGATGCAGCTATGGCGTAATGATCTTTCTACTATAAATAAACACACAGATAAACACATATGTACACACACAACACACATATATATATATATGTCTAATTATATTTATTATTTTTAAGTGTAATGGTAGGATTTAATTATACATGTGTTGTAAGAACAAACTAAGAGTTACATAAAATGGCAAATAAAATTAGTCAACTAGACCGGTCTCATTTTTATTGAGCAATTTTCAAATAGTCGCTAGAATTTCCATGACAGGGATTTTAATCAGGATACCTTTTGTTCTGGGATACAATTTTTCTGCTCTATTCTTTTCCTTTAGTTTAATTTAGGCTGTTCTGCTGCTACTAATTTCACTTGTGTTCAGATATGGCGCAAATTGTTCAAATACAAGGCGTAAATCTGCTCAGTAAAACTAGAATCAAATTTTACCTTTTGACTAGCGCATTGATTTGTCCCCATCTGAAGGTTAATGATGGACTGACCCTCACGGCACATGTCATCGCATTTGATGTCGGCGATATGACGCTGAGCACCGAAAGACATACCCTTCTGACTGGCGAACTTGTTGGTACCCATCTGCAAACTTAGCACAGATGCACCTTATTCGGGAGATGAAACAAGTTCACATACACACCAAGGTACACACATGAACAAATAAAGCATATTAAATTCATAGACAGGTTATACAAATACAAGCCAAGTTTGCTAACTTGAGATAAACAACAATCTCATTTTATTCTATCAGTTAGACTTATTTAGGTTCGAACGTTCATTTACTATTGATTTTACATTTTCTAAAGCTGTTTTGGGCATCGTTTAAGCGAATATATATATATATATATATATATATATATATTTTTTTTATATATGAAGAGGAAGCAGTTAAGTTAATAAACGAGAACTTACCCTCTGAAGTCATTTGATCGACACGCACATCGGCAATATGTCTCTGACCACCCATTGTCATTCCCGATTGACTCGCTAATTTATTGGTGCCTGCCTGTAGATTGATTATGCCCTCACCGGAGCGTAGCTGTTCTTCAGTCCATTCACGTTTTTGCTGATAGGTAGGCTTCGGACCACAAACTGGACCCTGGAATCCACTTCGTTGACACTAAAGAAAATGAAAGCAAGGTGGCAAACACCAAATAAACGATTGGTAACAATAAAAACACTCGTTATTTGTTTAGCATTACAGTTAATCAGTTTGAAATACAAAATATTGGTGTTTAAGCTAGACTAAATTTTGAGAGGACACAAAATGGAGAGCCGTTTCGATATGATCTTCATGTTCACCATCAATACAGTATATATGCGATCACAGATATTATCTTTTAGCAGCTTTCGTCGAATACATAGACGTATTACAATTAAGCAATCGTTAATCTCGGAGTCAGTGATTGCAAATCTTTAAATCAAGCTTGCAAGCCTGAAATAAACACCAATCCAATTGTATTTAACCAGACACAAAACATGGAAAGAATACCGTCAATCGCACGTACTGACGTGTTGAGACTTTTCCTAATCATCATCAGAGCACGACAGAAAACTGCCTAAGAGGATCAAATCGCAATTCCTGTACAAGTTATGGAGAGTAAGATATGCGGCTCGCATTTCTAGTAGTCTGTATTACATTGCGTTTGACCGGAAATGTCGGTTGCACAATTTCTTTGCAGTCACGAAAATGAACTTTTAGCCGCTTTCGCTACATGTGCATAAGTTATAGAATAAAGCAAGCATTGCTTGCCCGGATAGTAACAACAATTGTTTTAATCAATTTTGCGAGCTTGAGTTAAAAACCGATCCTATAGAATCAATAGTGCAGTTGTATTTTTGAAATCCGCAAGCTGAACTTAGGTGATTGGCATCACCACTCACGCAAACAACCATTTGTTAATTGGGCGAAAATAGTTTCTAGGCTTACCTCAGTGCCCAGTTGCATGATAGTTGCAAGAACTTGGGACATGTTCCTGGCCTCGAACAAATCTACGGTCTGGAAGAGACTTTCTTTTGGCACACCATAGGCTTCTGCAGCATCCAAAAATATCTGGATGTTTTCCATCTGTAAAATGAGATAAAATAATGTAGAACAAACAGGATAAAACGTTTGCTTTCAAATAATTCAAGTAAACAAAAATGATATCTTATATTTAGTTTCTTTGAAGAATAATTTATGCTTATTCTGTTATTATCCCATTAAGATTTTTGACAATAAATATTGTTTGTAACTTGCTATGACATATAAAATATATTTCGCTATAAATAAGAATATTGATTCAACGTACACAAAGGTGATCATGCATTATCGTGGTCTACAAATACGATCTGAATTCTTAATAGGTGTGTCATTCCGAGTGTGCAAATTCGTATAAACTAGATCATAGTCCGGTAAAGTACGCTCACTAAATAATCATACTCTGACGAACTATGAAAAGTGGTTTTTATATAAAAGTTAAAATCTGTTTAAGTTGCGCGAGCAATTATATATATATATATATATATATATATATATATATATATATATATATATATATATATATATATATATATATATGTAATCCATCTAATTTGTTAATAGGTACGTAAAACCTAAAATATACTTGCATGTATATATATTAGTTCTCCGCAATAAACAATATATAATTTTTATATAATTAATTGGATGATGTCATGATTACCGCGAAAAGTAATCGTCAATCAAGGTCAGAGTAAATGTATTTGCTAGAGTAACATGTGTTCCGAGGTAGCTGTAATTCTCAATTTTGTTGAACTTCAGCATACGTTGAAATCCATTCTGTTGATATCATTTACCGACTCACCAACTATCATTTTGGTTCCATGTACCTTTTAAGAAACCATAATGCTAGCATCAGGTACTGGCAAACCAACGATAGTGTTGGTAGATTTTACAGATTCGGTATATATATATATATATATATATATATATATATATATATATATATAATAGTGATTTGGCTTTGAATTGCAAATGTCAGATGGCTTTATATAAAGTTAGTTCCACTTCATATTCGTATAGAAGATTGTACCATCCAATTGTCCCAAATTCCTCACCCAAATATAAAGCTGGAAAAGGGCGTAATACCAGCTACTACTGATGAGTCGCCAGTACGATTTACATAGTTCAATATGCCTGCTTCTTCAGCCATGAAGATGTTATCTGCTACTTGAGCAGAGCAACGAATACGGTCAGCAATAACACAGTTGCGATTAGATATTTATTAGCCGACTTGAAAATATTTCGTAATTATGTCAACGTAGAAGAATCAAGACTCAATTTATAGACAAGCAATAGAGTTATATGTTAGCAAACGTTTACACAAATCTTCATCCACATACCTGCTTAAACGGCGCGTTGCCCGAGTTCACTTTGAATGGTCGCTTAATACGGGCAGCTCGTGGCGGAAGGTTTGGTGTTCCATCGTAGACTCGTTGTACCAATCTTAAAATTCATTGATTTTAGGAAAGAAAAAATTTACGTAAATAAACGTTAAAATAGTACAAATTTGTCTATGCCCGAACTAAAATCAATTTATGACATGTAAGAGCACCCTGAAAAGATTATCGGAGTGAATATCGTAAGAAGAAACGCAATCACGTCATTTATCTATGACATTTGTCTTGGCGTGTACAAGGGATTTCCACTGCCGTGTATCTGAAATATGTCCCAATTGAGATGCCGCATTGCTTTTGCTCTCCATCTTCTTAGCATACTGTAACAACTTTTTACTCTTAATGATAAAATAACTGAACTTTATGTAAAATACGAAGCTTCTAAATGTGAGATGGCTTGTCTTACACTGATGCGCTACCTGAAATGGGTGAACATCTCGTTAAGTTAAATGAATGAAACTCTGATGTCCGGCATAAGATATGCCGGACTCCCTAGGGGCAATAATTCGTGCGACTTCTACCTTTGCCCGGTTTGATGCGATCAGATCCACATGAATATAAAGTATTTCTGATTGGAATAGGCCACGTGGTAGATTAATCGTGTTATTAGTATTACTTAATGCTTATTCAAATAAAATAGAAGAGTTGAACATGAACAGTCTTACCTATATTGGGTCTACAATAATTTGTACTTGTTTGCGTAAATGAATTTGACAAATTTTCTAACCCTATTCTGGAATTTGATGCCATGTAGAACCAACCTGTATTTTTCTTCAGCATAATGTGATTATAGCTCGTATTCACGTAGGGTAGAGTAATTCCTCCAGGCAAGCCATGCTATTAACAAGAATCCCAACAAGTTTAGTTGCTACCGTAGAACAATCTAAATTAATGCTTAGTATATATATGCTACTAATTTAAATAAGTAGCCTAATTCGCTGCTGCAAATTTGAAGAGATATTATATGTGGAGGGTAACTAGCCGAGAAGAACCTCTGTACATTAAAGCAATGCGAATTCACTGTCAGCAAAATTTTTTACCATTCAGGTCCCAATTTACAAAGCAATTTATTGTTTTGTACAAATAAACTATTCTTGTTAGCCAAGTTAAACATAATTGACAAATGTCTATTACGTGTCATCAGATTAGGGATGATATAATTTAACAGTCCAGCGACATTTCAATAAACAATTTTTCAAACATTTTGATGTCGCATAAAACATTTAATAAGTGATAAAAATATAAGTTAATTTTAAAAGCTAAATGAGCTATCTAGTTTAAAACGGTCTTCTTTATGGATAACTACGTACGTTCACAATTTTTTGAGGTAAAAGCGCGAAACTCGATGCCAAGAATAGTTATTTATTTATGTTAATATATTTTACCTTACGTTCATGAATTAAGCACAATTCCGATTTTATAACCTGCCAAACAAAACGCTTATTTCGAGCGGATGAATATAGGCAATTTTTATAATATTTAATGTTCAAACTTGCTTAATATTTTTAAGCCACCAAATGATCGAAAATTAAAAAAAAACGTTTGTGGGCACGTTCAGTATTTAAATTGACAATAAAGAGGCTTCTATACGAGGCTAAAAGCGGATGAATAATGAAATTTAATTTTAATCAACCTTATTTAACAATTTACTGCCATTGTAACAGCTCTAAGGCACTCAAGCAAATGATTGTTTCTTACCCGATTTCAAACTTTCTCCACATTTATATTTTGTGTTTGAACTAATTTGTTACTAGGTACGCAACACATAATACACAATTGCATATATATTAGTTCTTAACCATTCTCAATTATTACATATTTAATTGAATAATGCTAAGTTTGCGTGGAAAATCGATCGAGGCTCGATTGTTTGTAATAACAGGTGTTCAGAAGTAGTTATGCTTCTCAATTAGGTACAACTTTAGCATATCTTGAAACTCATTGTATTTGTATCAAGTTCCGACTCAACTACCGTAGTGGTGTTGCCCTTAACAGGTTGAGTATGTGTCTTATATTGTGAGTTGGCTTTGAAGTCGCATTGCCAAAGGCTTTATATGTAGTTAGCTCCACTACTGCTGGTATACACATTCGTATAGGAGATTGGACCTTTTAATTAACCAAATTTATAATTGGTATAGGGTTAATTACCGGATACTGCTGACGATTCGCCAGTATGCACGAAACGAATCTGCATATGAGATTACACATTTCGTTCAGGCTGACTTTGGTTTATCCTGTTGGTCCTATTGGAACTAATATGTTACTTGGCACGTAACACCTAATACTCAATAACAGGTAAGATGGCTTGAGTTGTTGCCAAAAAGAAATCAATACACGCTATCGTAAACAAACATGGAAAATTGAAAACTTCATAGTTATCTCTGAGTGATAATACTATTATCATAATTGTATTTGAGATTTTATAAATAACCATTTTCGAGTCATGCTACATCTTTTAATGAGACGTTTATTGAAGTTAAGTCAAGATACGATAATTCAGATGATAGAACTTGGGTATACCACTAGCTAACTGTTTGAAAGGGATAATTGACAAATTCATATTTTTCGCAACCAGTTAACATAGGCTCACTGCTTGTAAATGATTTTAATTATCTTGAGACACCGTGGTTGCATCTTCAGGTATGACACAAATTTCATTATGAAAAGTCCTAAATCGGAGGCCGTTCGAGTTTGTGATATTATGTTTTCAAATTTTAATCGAAACCATTCATCAGAAAAGAAGAATTCTTTTCCTATATGCTTTCAGACGATCATATAGCTAATATGGAGTTTTTTTTGCACTACAAACAATTAATTTTTATTTGTTGCAACTACATACACAGGAAATTCAATAAGTTTAATTGAAATTTTAAATTTGTTTTGGGGATTAACATTTTATTTATGATCATTATAAGCGGGTCCTAAAAAATCATAAAGATCCGATGAAGGAAAGATTCCGCTGAATTGGGATTACTCACCTGATTAGTATTTGACCATTTTTAAGGGAGCGCTGGACATTTTCGCGACCCATAGGTACTTGCTCACCGGTGAGGGTGTTCAACCATCCAATTGCCTCACGTTCTGAATCAACGTCGTATTTGCTGTTCAACTGTTGTCATAAATGGTTATTCCAACATGTCGAAGTTTGACAAAATAAAACATACAACAAAGAGAAATTATTTAATATGTTATAAGTACATTTTTCAATAAAGACATATTATTTATCTAATAGTATTTAACATCCATATATCTATTCATTTTTGGTTGTACTCATTATTTACACATAAATGTGGAATCAACATAAATATAGAGCTCAAAATCGGCATCAGTAATAACTTTACATTACATATACTAGTTGAAAAATTCAAATTACTCAAACAGGTAAAATGTTTATATTTGTCTAGTTGACTCAAGAAAACGAAAGCAACTGACACCATGGACTGAAATTTCAAAACAGAAATTGAGAAATCGACTTTGGTTAATTTTCATACAAAATTTAATCGTAAATATAGCTGATTAATGCACAAAAGGTAGCACTAAAAGGAGGCAGTTTTTCGTCGCGAAATATGATAAATAAACTGATATTTTAAACGCAATACTACTTTCGCAGCTCATAGTTGAACGATTATTTTGTTTATTGTTTGTTTCTTTCGCTTAAAAGGATCCCAAATTGAGTCTCGGTTAATAATTTGAAAATTATTATGTCGTAAAACAAGTGCGAGAAATGTGAGGGACCAACACAAAACTTGTAATCACACAAATGGTAACACATAAATCATAATGAAACAACACACAAGTAAATAATCTCTTCAGCATTATTAACCAATCCTATAATTCAACATAGAATTAGTTAAACATGCCGAAGAGGAAAGCTATTTTTTGTGCGGTTTTATTCTGCTTTATGTGTTATTATTTATGCGACTATATAACAAGCTCTGAAGATGGACAAGTGAAACCACTGTCGAAATGGCAGAACATTGCGAAGAAGCTTCACGAGCATTGAAAGGTACACAAATTTAACACCCAAAGAAGCTGCGCTGCCGAGAGATGCCATTTTATTCAAAGCAAAATTTAAAAAAAATGCTTCTCAATTTCAATAAAGTCAAAACTGTTCTTACAGAAATTATTATTTTAACGCCTATGAAATAAGAATGAAATGACCATTTTAAATGTGTTGTAAGAAATGCTTCAGAATAAATTTATGCTTCAATACGCGATTTATTTATTAATTTGAATGTGAAATGAAAAAAAACGCCATGAATAAAAAAAATTGTGAAATAATTTGAATAAGTTATCAAAAAATTTGATAGACTACACGGTTTGTTTGTGCTTTGAACTTAGTGCGGTCCTGTCAAGAACTGTGCGGAATAATTTTGAATATTTAAAATTCTATCTAAAAACAATTAACTAAAATATATTTCATACACGCCTTTCTTAGCAATAATTAATTTATTTTCTTCAGTGAATTATCTCATACGAGCAAAAGAAATAGCACTTAGGCGCCACACCTAATTTTAAAAAAAACAGTATTAATTTTTATCATCACCCGCGCAACCAATATTCATTTAAAAGTATATAAATATTAAATTCAAAACCACGTCCACTGGCTGCGTGGTGCCTGTTCTATAATGACAGATTGTTAGTGGTTAGTTGAAAATTTAGGTCTAAAGGTATGCCATATAGGCTCCACCTAAAGGAAAGACTAACCAAGAAACATTAGTTAGTATATAACTGAAAATTGTGTGTTGAATGCGGCAAGGAGGCCCAGTGTTTAGAGCAACACTATTCAATGCCTAATTTATACTAGCAAATGTATGTACATGCAATGAATGTGTTATGAGAAATAAGTTTAACTCGTTTTGCATACCGCGGACAGCCTCTAATATAACTTACAGAACAAAGGTCCAGCTACCGAACCACGATCTGCAGTTGCATGCTATATAGTATGACAAATGAATATGACATGGAGTGATATAAATGTGAGTTTAATTCCTTTCTGCACGAGCTTCAGTTTCTACTACTGGGCTAATCAATGGAAGCAGATTAATGGCTAGTTGATTATTTCTTCTGAATTATTATGCAAAGTTTAGTTATTGTTTATATAAAAAAATGAAAATTTATTTACTTTTTCACATAATATGTATAGATATATTAATAATAGAAGTTCATTAAGTTGTCAGAAAATGCTATTTTAAAGAGTGACGTTAAAAATTAAGAGTCGGCATAACCAAAATATGTGTACACCAAGCTCGATGTCATAACTCCAAAAATGAAAAGCATTCAATCTAAATAAGATAACATTTTTACAGCTTTCAAGTAAAGCCATATATATATATATATATATATATATATGCATTGCAGTTCATTCGTTGCTAGTCAGTTTCCCATCGAACTATGATGACGATTAAAGAGGATAAGTGTGACTGAAGGTAGATTATCTATGTTGTGGGACGACTGATTGAATAAAATGGGATTGGGTTTTATTTAAGTCTCGCAAACTTGATTTTAAAAATTGTTACCACCAACCGCGCAATTAATGATTGTTTAAATGAAGCCCTTGCCTGTTTTCAAGGCGTATTATAGGTCCTTAATTCGTGTATGTTTTCATGAATCACGTATGGGCTCTCTCACTTCTCTCTTGTCTCTCTCACGCGTATGCATAAATAATCCAACTGGGCTCCACAGGAATGGAATGCTACTCCTAGAAATAAGTTATTATGTGATTTCGAATTACGTTTAGTGTGTGGTACGGGGTATGAAGTTGTTGAAAGTAGCACTTCCAAGCGATTTGGCCTTATTTATAGCCTCGGTCGTGACAAAATGTGACAACTTCCTCGCGAGTTCTCGATAATGACAAAATTAGTCTACCTGACGTATTTCCTCTGTTACGTTGTGCATTGTTTGAATGATAATGAAAGCATAATTATAACCATGATTATACATATATATAATGCAGTTAGTAGGTGTCTTTTGAAGTTAAGAGTAAAATATCAAGATTTTGATTGTAAAGCAATTGATTGTTATATAGAATTAAAAAGAGCGCTTTATATTAGTTAGAATATATTTATATTGTCTTGGTGTCAAAGAATTGATGTACATTGATTAGTCTTTTGGATATAGTTACGAATTATTTAGCACTATCTCAATGGCGCAAACATTTCCTTCTTACTGCCTAGTTATTAGTGAGAGCCGGCACTTCTCTCCAATCCAATTATATTTTTTGTCGAGTTACATGCACAGATTTTATAACCAACTATACCTTATTTCTTGTGTATACCTCAAGTTTGCGGGTGTTAACTGCCACCTCCCACCGGTGAACAGTAATTAGACAAGAAACGTCGGCTACCCTGTAGCGTTCCCATTGGTTCATATTGGTTTTGGCATGTTCTTCTACTCCTAAATGAACTGCCTTGTTGCTAGATATGCCATACTCAAAATTTATGAGTAAGTACCAAGAAAATAAGTTCGTCAAATTTGAAAATATATTTGACTTGCTGTGAGCGTATAACTTTCAATTTTCATAAAGTTACATACATATTTACATCGATGTGGATTTAAACGCATCATTGTGAATAAACTTATTATATGTTAATCTGACGACGGTATAAATGGAAGCAATGATGAGACTCCGAAATGATAATGCAGTTTGAAATTTATGGTAAACGTCAATTTTTTTAATGAGAATTATAGTTTCATTTGTTATAAATAACAAAATCAGTCAAAAATATGTTTATGAAGAACGTGCTATATTATGATTAGAATAAGAATTCCCGCTTACAGCTTCTTCCCAGAGTCTTGTGAACTTCATCTCCCTGTACTGCAGCACGCCAAATGTGATAAACAAACAGAAAAGGAAAATGTAATGCAGATGTCAGTATAGAATCTAATCAGTTTGAGGATTTAAAATGTGGAAGTTTTTTAAGCAAGATTATGAAGATAAATTGTTGACATCCAGAGAAATCTAGTATAAATATATTGATTTATAATTTGAAACAGCCAATCGTCTTTCAAAGAACAACAACGTAAATTAACGAACTTAAGCGGGTTAATATCTTGCGGGGTTTCTTCTACGACTAAGCCGTCATCGTTTGCCTGAGAGTTGATAAAATGCCTTCAAATCAAATTTTCAAACTTGATATAAACAAAAAGTCCATCTAATTCAACCAGTTTAACAACATAATACGTGCGACTGAGATTAGTTTTTCTACCTTATTATCTGACTGTTTTAATAAAATGAGTTTGGTGTTGATCAAAATTCCGAAAACTTAATTCAACGAGATGTTCCGCAATTGTTGGTTATTTGTGTGTTAATTTCTCAGTCTTTGGATGGTTAGCAGTTTTTTTATATTTCTGCTTTTGGTCGCATTTGCAACTAATGCTCCAGAATGCTATTTGCTTGATCAGAGTCTTTTTTAGCTGGCTTGATAACATTCCAATGTGTTTCGATCAAGATTTCGATTTTGATATAAACCCCTGTCCCATTATATGCGTACAGTCATACATTAAGTTTCGTACAGTGTAGCACAGTCAATTACTCCAGCAGATCGGGTTTTCGTCATTATTTAGAACTCTTCATGTACTGGCCATAATTTTCTGCGGACAGTGCTTGAACCTGGGCACGTCTGCTTCGCAATCTGGTGCTTTGACCATTGAGCCGTCCTGGCGCCCTTTCTACATTAAAAATGCCTAGTTTATACTAAAAAAATGTATGCATTTAATAGGGTTGGTGTTTATATCAAGATCGCAAACTTGGCGTAAATAATTTTTGCTACCACCCACGCAATCAATTATCGATTAATTATATAAACGTAATTTGATTGCTATTTTTAATTCTGTGTTCAATTATTTTGAGAAATTGTCATCTTAATTTTATATTCATATGAGGCACTTAATTTATACAGCTTTAAAGCTTTTCCTACAGTTTTACAACGATGGTGTTATTGCCCAAGAGTTACTTGAAATTAATCGCTTAATGGACGAATTCCGTAACGTGACTATGGAAGCCTCACAAAAAAGGTAATGTGAAAAATAGCTTTCCCAAATTTTTGACTGGATTGAGTCATGCATTCAATGTTTTACTGCCTGCTAATTTTTTCCGTATTGGACTATTTATCAGTTTGCATTTTTTTCGGGAACTTCGTTAGTTTATTCTAAATTGTTCTAGGAAAGTCAGACTTTTGTTTAAATGATGTCACCACATGTCAGACAAAACGAGGCTATGATGAAATCGCAGTCGTTCGATTATAGACTGAATCTTGCTTGGTAGAAATGGTCATTGCTATGCCAGATTTCGATGTGTAAATTGATGATGCCGTTTGGATTTCTCAATACAAATTTTAATTTCCGAAAATTAGTTTACACAATTTCGAATATGAATCGAGGTCAAAGTAAATATTTAGATATCCTAAGCTAATGAAGAGGTATTTAGAAATTTTGATGTGCTAACAATTTCGACATATTTTTGGCATAAAAGCTTCATCTGTTAATGTTGTATTAAATAGCATGGTTGTTGTACAAGTTCAATAGAGCTTTTACACACTTTATTTTATACTGAGGCATAAGTAAATACGTACATGCAAAAACCTCGTTCTACTGTTGCTTCTGGGATAACATAAGGTTACTAGCGCAAACCTTTGCCTGATCCGATCAAAATGTACAATAACATTTTCAAGTTTAACTGTAGTTTTCAACTCGGATACGTATTGGGTTGCTTTGACAGCATCAAAGCTAACTGACCCAATTAAACGTAGCTGATGTGCATTAGATTAGAGCTTTGTCCCAAATTGCCTGAAGTTATTTGCTAAGCCTACACTAACACAGGAAAACTTATTTAATAAAAGAACACAAGTATACAACATCGACATCATCAGTAAAATATGTAATCGCGTTTTTGTAGCTAACATTCCACACAAAACAAACTTTATTTGTGGCGAAAGCTGCAAACAGTTAAAGTTCGTGACTGCACAGAAATTGTGCAGCCGACATTTCCAGCCAAGTTCAATGTATGCGAGAATGCTAGAGGTGAGAACCGCATGTCTAGTTTTGCTTTGCATGTATATGCAATGTGGATCGATCCTAGCTTGTCAGTTTGCCGTCGTACTCTGATGATGAACATGGAAGGTCGAAACGCGTCATTGCGTGCGACTGGCGGTAGTTTAGCTATGATGTTCGACGACTGGTTAAGTACAATAGAATTGATGTTTACTTCAAGCTCGCAAACTTGATTTAAAGAATTTTAAAATTAGTCCAGCATAGAGTAAAACAATTATGCTGCCAACATTGTATTGGCATATTATAGCAATGACAGCTTAAAATGAGCAATCAAAGATCACTAATAGTAGAAAAGCACAAAGTTACGTTTTCTGACTGCAATTATCATACGTTATAACGAGAATTTGACGTAAATCAGGAGCTCCTACTTATGCATACCCAGCTAGCACGAAATGTGTACGCCAGGGGAGTTTAGAATTCTGTTCTCTTGGCTGTATTCTACAAACCTGTTGCACTAACATTGTATTTAAACATAGATTACGATCAGGTTGTCATGATTCAAGCATAAAAAATAAGTTATATCTATGTTGCATATATTTTCATATGGTCAGCCAGGTTTAAAATGAACTTTTATATATTATAAAATGGGTATATGCTGACTTACTAGTAAGATTATAATACATTAACAAGCCAAGACTTTCTCACAGCAGATACCTGTAAATTAGGTTATAAGGCTACAAAACATATTTGAAAGCACATCATGGTAACTAAGTTGCAAAGAAAATTAGATTTGCTCAGCGAACATGCGAAAATCAAAGCCAAACTATGAAAGTATTAAACTAAACTTTACTTATAAAATAGGAAAGATCTCTAACTTTTTAATTTGGTCGGAGTTACGTTTTTTTAAATGTAGAAAAACAAATGATATTCATTAATTTATTGTTTAATAATAAATAATCATTTAAATATTTCCCTGAATATTTCACGATAATTTTATAAAAAGAATATTAATTATACTTTCTAGCGGTGAATTTTGAGACATTTTCGAACAGTGTTAAATCATCTTAACGAAGTTTCAACAGACAGAAAGTTGTTTTTCAATAGGAAATTACGAGATATGTGACAGTTAGGTGGCTCAAACGAACATGAATTTATAACTTCTAAATTTATTCATAATTAAAATGTTCTTTATGCAACTTAAAATCAATTACTAGCAGAAGAAGTTAACATTTTTCTATTCACTTTTAATTTAATACCCTACATTGTGGCTAACGTACACAGATACATTTTAATAAAGCACAAAAAAGAAATTTTGTTTACTTTTTAATTGAATTGGGTAATAAATCGAGTATTGAAGCACAAATTCATTATCACGTTCGGTAGAATGGCTATTTTGCTCAATTTAGGTGGATACTTAATATTTTACGTCAAGAACTTGTTAGCGAATAATAGTAAACAAAACAGGAAAACACTAATTACAGGTGTCTAGTCCACACTTGCCAGTAAGCGAATTGGTAATATATGGATAAATTGACAAAATTCACGAATTAGTGCAACGGAATTATTCCTGACTTAATATGCCGTTTGCATTATTAAAAGTAGTTGTTTATGGAAAAGCAGGAATTCACGTCAATTACTTATATCTATTAAAGTGAACTATTAAAAATATGAGTGTGCACAAAAGGTTATTATGTGAGTTTAGACTAATAAATACAAACTCGGTTAATACAAACGTAAACTTCTATTAAGATTTTCAACTTGATCTACGCAATCAAAGGGGGAATGATGTTGTGAGGCGATGTAAAAGTAAGTAACACACCGAAAAGCCAACAAGGAAGCGTTCGTGAATAGGAGCAAACCGCTCAAACAGCTCGTTTGTTGATTAATTAACACTACAGTTTCTTGAATTGGATTTTAGGGAAGGTCACTTACATTTTTAAAATTTGGTTGTAGGACCTTATTAATATTTCACCAATATATCAGAGTTTGCTTTACTATCGAGAAGAAAAATTTAGTTGCATTTATAACATGGCTTACCTTCCTAGAAATTGCAACATCCATGCCAAAATCTTGAACGCGGTTGGCCATGTTTGAGATATATGCTTAGCGAAATCAAAATGAGAACCACAAATTTCCAAACCGAAGTAAATCGCACAGCAGAAAATCACACAAGTAAAGCAATCAAAATGAGCAACCTTGGCTCACAACGTCAAACGTGAATGAAGTCCGCGAGCTACAACAGGCGAATACGTGTATTGAAAACGATCCGAGAGGAATGCACACAGAAACAAGCTAGTGTAGTTTAAGAACAGGTCGCTTTTTTGACAACCTGCACGATTCAGTTTGAATCAGCATCTGATTGGCTGTTACTTTTAAATCCAATTAGAACGCGCCACACGCAATTTTTAGAAAGTAGGCATCCTAGGCTGTTTGTGTAAAAATCGATAAGTCGTAAACTTGGTTCAGCACTCCCCATCAAGACTGGCTGGCTTTACATTTCCACCTTCTACAGTTGCACCAATCTCCTCCTACGCCACTTTCTCTTGATAAGCAGCAGAAACCAAATCGAGAAAGATAGCAAAGCAAATTAGTTGCACATTGGTGCTTGTTTCAGTCGAATGGTCGCGATAGAGAGTGAAATATTGTGTCTGGAAAGAGGAAATCAATGCCGTGGCCCACACGCATGTAGCTGTATACGCGTGCACACACCTTCGCATGCATGCACGTATGCTTGCATACGAAACTACTACACAATGGAAAATTCGTACAGAAAGGGAATATTCTGTTACGAAATTGTGTTTGTTATAGCACAATGTGCACAAAATGTCAAGATAATATTTGTGTATGTGTGTAGGTGTGTCTGTGAACACATTTCACATTGCTTTCAATATTTTCTTTAAAATATTTGTTTACATGGGCGTGATTTTGTTGTGCGTTTGTGCAACGGTGTGTTAAATCGCCAAAGCCTAATTGAAAAAGCTCGGTAGGCGGAAAGATTGTGCCCACACTAGCGATAATGAGTGTAGATCGGGAAATGCTTATTGCTTTGTCCAGAAAAGCTGACCTAACGTGTTTTTTTTGCGAAAGAAAATGAGCTTTCTTGTAAGTATCTGCTAATCACTGCTCTGCAATAATCTCTGCCCGGATGCAAATGTTTCTGCACACTTTAAATCATGAATGCACATTTAAAAAATATCCCATGCCTTACCATTCTTTACCAGCTTCGTATTATGATGCATGCAATTTCCATTAGGTAGAGTGGCTATACTGAATCTTTCGAGTTGTTTAATTTGTATATTGTCGTTGTTAGTTCACAAAGAAATTGTTTATGGAAGAATGCTAAGCAAACGTGCCCAAATACACGCGAACGAATCAGGAATGCGCAAAGGTGCATTGGTTTTCCAATATTTGGAGTGACATATAGTTTTACTAAATATAACTAATAGAAGAATTACGATCATGTCTAATCAAAACTTAAATTAATATTTTGCGCGTTCGCGAGAGTTACAAAGCGGTTTCTTGATTTTGTATATTGTTAGTTATATTTTTTATTAGCTGTCTGCATAAATATCTGTATGATTACGCTTAATTTTATAAGGATCACTATATATACTCATATATGTATATATGCATATATATATATATATATATATATATATATATATATATATATATATATATATAGCCAAAAATCAATATGTTCTAGCGAGCATAATTTTTGATTATTTGGATATCTTGCTTTTGGATCCTAACATGCCATTACATAGAAAAAAGGATTACACTGGTAGAATATACTTTCGCATGAATTGTGCAACTATTTATGCATTTCCACGTGAGATCGTGGGAAACAGGCCGGCGCCAATTTCTTTAAGGACGACGCAGTTATTCCTCAAAACAACGGACTTGCACTTTACATTTATACTATGCTCATTTTACATATATTACTTGTCGAAAATCTAGAGACGCTATCTGCAGTATTACGTCAGGAAACCTATATTTTGTTTTAATACTTCTAATCATAATGCGTGGAGCATTCCATTCGTAGGTAATAACATTATTTCCACACATCAGATCACACTTGATTCTTCGTCTGGGTTTCTATCCATTGCATCACACTGGCGTCAATTTCGATCTAATATTCCAACTAGCCACACACAATCTGTCATTATAGATCAGACACCACACTACCTGTGGGAATGATATTAAAATGAACACTAATGTGATTAAACGATCGTTGTTTGCGAGGGCTATGATAAAAATCCCTTAAATATAGTTTGCCATCTTGATATAAACACCAATCCTGTTATATATAATTTTTCAGTTATAACCGGGCACCTTTCAATGTAGAAACAGCAACTCATCCATTGGGCCCGTTGCATGGATAGTTAAAAATTCTTGTTGGTTTGAGTGATTTGTCGCCAGTCAAGAAAAAGTTCATTTTTCTACAAATCTGAATTACTACGACCGGGTGCTTAGTGTTTTATATTAAAAAATCATAAATATTTACTAATTTTACGCACTTTGTTTTGAGAAGAACTTAAATATCATTAAATTTGTTGGGTTACCCGTTAAATATGTGTTAGGAATTAGTTGATAATTCCCGACGATGCTAGCCGTTTTCTTATCAACTGTTGCGTTAAATGGTTTTGGATTCTGTTGCAATTGAATGCAATTATGTTGCAATAAACCGCGAAACGTTGATGAGAATAACAGCTAATAAATAAATGAAGAATCATACAAAAAATCTAGACAAATTTCTTGATCAATCAAAATTTCCTACAAATCGTGGTGCGTTTTTTTACAATTACGCTAAGGCTATTTTTTTAATCATAAAAAATACCCCTGTTGGAAGCAAATTTTTGCGTCATTAAAACAGGCATTAAGCGAATGTCACTTTCTTGACTTACAGTTTGGAGATGAGTGCTTATACAACTACTAACAAAATGCACTAACCTAGAAGCATTTATTAGTTTCATTTGTTAAACTTGTGAGGAAAAGCTGACTGATGAGGGCTATCGATAAGTTTAGCCGAAATATTTCAGAAAAAGAAAACTACTGGAACAATGAAAGAAACGCGTTAGTCGAAACGCAGATCAGGTAATTTCAATTAATCCAGGTTCGCAAAAACAATCTTCATTCAAGGCAATAGGGATAGCTAGGAAAATTACCTTTAACATAGCACATGCGCGCATATTGGGACCAGTAGAAATTTTATGATGTAGGATACGTTCTTCATGTGTGTGCATATATAGAGAGATATATATATATATATATATATATATATATATATATAGTCTGTTAAAATCTGAATCTTGTGACACAAGTAAATGCACTATGCACTAGCCAGCTTCTTACACATTGGTAACTTTTCAAGCAATATCTAATGTTTGCCGCGGATGGGACACGAATCGGGACACTATCTTAGGAATGTGAGACTCCATTCACCAAAAGACCATGCAGGATATTACACGCAATTTGAAGTGATATATAAACTTATGTCTTACGGTTAGTCTAGCCTTCGGGTGAAACCCATGTGACATCTCCTTAGAGTTAAACTCCCGTTTAATATCCTACATTCTCTCATAAAAGAAAAGGAACCATGTAATTTGAGGAAGTTAAATTGATTTACATTCGAATGGCAAGATTTTGATTATATGCATTTTGTCTGTATAAACTATAGTATGCAATATATATATATATATATATATATATATATATATATATATAAATTTACGTGTGCATACTTATTTCTTATCTTACGACATTAAAATGGGTACATTTTGATCACCACGCCACTGTTTATGAGTTAGCAGACCATGGAGTTTTAGGTGTGCCGTTGAGCCATCTTTGTATTTGTACCGCAATTATTGTAAACACTGATTTCATTTTAATTAAAATGTTTCTTATGAATTTGTTGATTATAAAATAAATAAAGATAAAATAGCATAATAATAAATGATCCTACTACTGATATTATTTTTGCTATTACTAGTACTACTACTACTACTACCATTAAAATATTAATAATTTACATTAATAATATTAAGCATAATCAAGTTATTCATTCTTATAAACATATTGAAGCTTTCGATTATACTAAAACCAATACCAATATGAGGTGGAATATTACCGTCTACGATAAAAGTTAAAATATTAATATTAATATCATTAGATTAAACATTAATGAAAATTAATATTAAATATCGAACGAACATTTTATTCCACAATTTTTATGTAAAGTTATTGCAAGACTTTATGAATGCTACTTTGCTTTCGGTGATGTTAAAAACATATTTATCTCTGTTTATAATTATGATCAAGTATTTTGAAACCAGACGTTTTATTTTATTATCACATTTTACGTCATTGAATGTCATGAGGTCAAAATTTCGGACCTAACTGTCCCTAATAGATTTTGAAAGTTTTGTGAATTTGTGGCATCCGCTTGTCTGAAAGCATTTAGCCAATGACACTATTACTGTCTGGAATTGCAGAAATTTTAAACAAACAAGCAAGGGGAAAGGCTGTTCTATAAGTAATATCGAAACACAACATAAAATCACATTCTTTGTGAAGATGCACATTAATAGTAAGATAAAACAAAAAACTGGTGCAAATGAAAACTATCAAGTTGCAGGAAATTCGTAATTTGTGCCACTCCTTAACTCTTATGTAAATTGTCAATTACGAGATTTTCAATATATGATATATATATATATATATATATATATATATATATATATATATATATATTCACCTGAGAACAAACCATTTACTCTGATCAAAATTTGCCTGATTTGTTTATTTTATAATTATACATTATTAATTAACATTAATTATAGCAACACATATTTATGAATAATTTACTGAAACAAATATATAGTGTGCAAAATTCTTGGTTGCGCTGGTGATGATAACATGTATTTAAATAAAATTTTCGAGCCTGAAATAAGCACCAATCCTATTGTGTTTGAGTCACACGACATAACAGAGCTACCACTAATCACTGGTATCTATATGTTGCGATCTTCCATAATCCTCATTAGAGCACGACGCCAAATTGACTCACAAAGGTCAAAGCGTAATTAATATATAACTTATTGGAAATCAGATATGTAGCCCCAACATATAGTAGGCTTGCAAACATTTTGTTAGACTGGACAGTGTGAAGCTAACATTTCCGGTCAACGAGAATATGAGTGTACGTACAAAGAATTAGGGACTCATATCTGATTTCCATTACTTTAAATGTGACATTTTAATTTGATATTCACAAGTCAGCTTGCCATCTTGTTCCGATGATGATCTAAACAAAACGCATTGGTACCTGGGAATGTTGGTAGTTTTGCAGTGGTTTGCAACCCGTCAAATACAATGGTATTGGTTAAATATACTGCTTATGCGTCAGAATCTGTCATATCTAATGACATAGTTTCTAATGTACAAACTTTATCATGTTGAAAATTGTCGTCTTGTGATTTGATCGTGAGTTGTTTTGTACAAATTTAAATTCATGTAAAGGAAGAATCGGGCATGAATGGAAATTTGTAACCATCTCTATCGCTTCTCTTTTTGTTTGTTCATTGAATTTTCATGATGCAAGTTGTTTGTGCAGTCGGTTAAAATGTCGATGAGAATGGAAACATTGAATTTTAACTTACCGTAAAAATTTTAACGTACAAAAGTGATACCGAAAAGGCTTTAGTGCAGCTTTCATTTCCTTGCTTGTGTTTCCATTAATGATTTTTAAATTTTGATTACTTGATTTGGCGTGATTCATTTATTAACCTAGTGTACTTAAGCAATGAACCACTAAATGTCGGCCTGAGTAATCACTAACTCCTGCTACCTACCGGATTTATAGTTTGTAGTCACAATTTGTAAAAACAATATGTCGCGGTTTATAGGAATTAATATTGACCTTGAAATTGGCTGATTAAAAATAAAATAAGTGATTCATGGACATAACTGATAACTACGACCGATAATATTTTAAAAGAGCGCGGCTAAAATTGATAATCCTCTAGTTGATTTTACAATTTTCAACGTCGACTTTACAACTTACATCGTTGATTTTACAGATTCTGAAGACGTATTTGCTGTTTCGATTGAGGATGGGATGTTTTTCGTCAAAGTAAACTCGAATTTGTAGCTGTGAAAATTTTTAATGTTTAAGCTTCGCATTTCTAGTTGTATTAGCAGAGCTTCGTAAACTGACCTGCATTTGTATGTTTTGACTTAATATAGTAAAAAAAATTACTTTTGTCTGCATAGTGTTCTGATTCCGCTATGTAATAAGCTAAGGCGTATTAACCGGTTCACGAAATTCCGTTGCCAATAAGTTTTGCTGGAGTGTGATCGTTTTATTTTGTGACTAAGGGCTTTTATACGCGGTAAAGTTTATAGCCATAGTGCAGATGTATTTGAATAAATGAAAAGAGATAATTCTACAAGTTAAAGATAATTGATTTGTTTGCCGTTGATTACAATTGTTTAACAGAAGTTTGAGAGCTTGGTATAAACACCAATCCCGTTGCATGCATATTCGTAAGTATAATCTACGAATTCTATAAAGCAAGGAAGACATTTAATTACTATCTAGTGCAATACTGATTTTATATTGAAATATGCATACATAATGGGATTATGGTTAAGATCAAGCTCGAAACCTTGACTTGAATAATTGTCATCGAACAACATAGCAAAACTTCTGCCAGTTGCACGCACTGACGCGTTTCGACTTTCGATGATGATCATCAGATTACGACGGAAAACTGACAAGCGAGAATATATATATGGAAAGCACAATTATATATGTGGCTCTCGCCTCTAGTTGTCTCGCATAGATTGCATTGGACTGAAAATGTCGCCTGAACAATTTATATGTAATCATACTTTTGCATTCCAAATATATGTATTGCAGCTTGATCCTCGCTTTTTAGTTTGTCGCTGTACTCTGATGGTGATTGTGAAAGCTCGAAACACGTCAGTCCGTGTTTGCTATGTTGTTCGACGACTGGTTAAATACAACGGCATTGATGCTTACATCAACCTCACAAATTTGATTTAATAACTGTTACCACCAACTGCGCAATAAATGGTCGTTTAACTGCAAGTCCAACACGCACACAAACTCTCTCTCTCTCTCTTTCGCACATTCACACACATATAATAGTGTTTCTATTTTTCATTAAACTGCATTGAACTCTTCCAAAAGGGATGGGAATATCTCTAATTTAATATACAGCCAATGAATTATTTTGTCAAATATCTGATGGCAGACAAGAGAAATATATTTAAACAATAATTGATTGCGCTCATGGTGGTAACAATTCATTATAGCAAATTTGCGTTTCTTGAAGTAAACTTCAATCCTATCGTATTTAACCAGTCCTTGAACAACATAACAAAACTACCGCCAGTCACAACGCACTGACGCGTTTCGACCTTCCATGCTCATCATCAGACTAGGACAGCAAACTGACTAGCGAGGATCAAACCGCATTGCATATGTATGGAAAGCAAAATTATTTATGCGGCGCTCACATCTAGCAGTCTCGCATACATTGTACGTGAGTGGAAATATCAGCTTCACAATTCCTGTGCAGTGACGAAAACTAACTGTTTGCATCTTTCGTCACAGATACATATAGGCAATTCAATTAAATAATAAATTATTGTGCGGGTGGTGGTAACAATTCTTTAAATCAAGTTTGCGAACTTGAAGTAAACACCGATCCCATTGTATTTAACCAGTCGTCAAAACACCGAAACAAAACTTCCGCCAGTCGCATGAATCCAGGAGGATCACATCCCGGATAATAGCAAGCCAATTGAGGAGCATTATTTAACGAAAACTTTGTTGGTAATAAACTTTCAAATGAATGAAGACGTTTACGCGGAAAATTTGTATTTATTGAAGACATATTTGTAGTAATTGTTTATATAAAGCTACAAACATCTAATGTTCGTGACCGCATAGAAATTATGCTGCCGACATTTCCAGTCCAGTACAATGTGTGCGAGACTACTAGAGGTAAGAGCTACATATCTAATTTTGCTTTCCATATATATTCAATGCGGTTTGATCCTGGCTGGTCAGTTTGCCGTCGTACTCTGATGATGATAATGGAAGTTCGAAACGCGTCAGTGCGTTGCGACTGGCGGTAGTTTTGTTATGTTGTTCGACGACTGGTTAAATACAATGGGATTGGTGTTTACTTCAAGCAGGCAAACTTGATTTGAAGAAGAGAAATATATTTTAGATTTGAAAAAAAACTATAATGAGCGTGGCGAGGCATTTGAAGTAAAATTATTCCCGAACATTGGTCACTTGCTTGATCCGTGGCTATATATCGCACCTGTTTTACCAGTTCGCAATACTAACAGTAGGCAATTTGCTCCTTTGTGTGCACACATTTTTGCGGCTTATAAATCAATTTTTCAATCTAGAACATGTTGTTTACACATTTACACATGTTTATGCAATCTCTTTTAGTTATTGTCGGTGTCATGCTTTCACATCACTAACCACATAAATTAACCCAAATCGATAAAATGCAAACATCAGCTAATTTAAACGTCGCTTTTAGTTATTGGGAATACAAGAATTTGCCACATTTGTTAACGCAAAGCAATTCTGCTGACTAATTTACAATTCGCAGTGTTTTGCACACATTGCATTTCTCGAAATAGGTGCTGTTCTAGTTAATTAAACGATGCAATTCACACGCGAATGAATTATGATTATTTATTTTAATTTCGCGGCCAGGTAAACAGTGCAAATTACAAATTGTATTAGACCGGTTGCGCAAAATAGCGAAACTACCTGTCACTTGGACGGAATAAACAGTTTTGACCGTTTTATCCATCATCAGTGCAGTGTAGCCAACTGGTTAAAACAGAGTAAATCTCGAGCTTTTGAATGTGCTAAATTCGGTTCAAATTACAAACGAAGAATCGGAAAGCACAAATAGTTGATGAGCAAACAAATGCGAAAACGACCATGTGTTAATTAAAATTAAATTGTCTAAAATAATTTCTTTTATTTTGCTCTGTGTTGGCTAAACGCACAATTTCCACCTCTCTAAAATGCATATTGCAGAAATTAGCTGTTTTCTCTTACGTTACGTCGTGTCTACTTCATAAAATTGATTTGTAACTCTGGTCCTCCGATGGTCCAATTCTTTATTTCTTTATTTAGGTTGAAATTTTTCAAACTGTGTCACCACTCTAATCAGTCTTATTATTGTGTATGGATATTTATTCAACCTGTCGTATTATATTTGATGTAGCCTAATATTGCCACTATTATTCTTACTTACTTCGTGGTAGACATTTGAATGTATATTAGTCCATGACAGACATTTCGAAACGTATCGCGCAACTATTCGTCATTCTCACATTCAGTCAGCAACGTTGTTTGTTTAATAATTTATAATTCGTTTAGATTCATGACCTTGGAACATAATAAGAACAAAATTTCATTGAAAATATTTCATGTTGTCACTACTATTGGACTATTAACATGAACTATCATGCTTATACATAATCTGAATTTTCCTGCTCATAGGATACAGTGAATAAATCATGTTTTCTATATTTCTTTCGCTGTATTAATTCTATGCATTGGAGTTATTATATTGCAAAGATGTAACTTTTACGCTGATACACCTCGATTTCCAGAGAACCGGTTCAAATATCAATTTGTAGACCAGGAACATACAGTATTTTCATTTTAAAACGTAAATTTAAGGTGTCAATGGATTTTTGCGTCAAAGGTGCGTAATTAAACCTAAATTACAATGGAAATAAAAGCAAATATTAACTGAAAAACAAACAGAAAAATAAAAACAAATATCAAATTGAAGAAACGTGACTTCTGGCTTATGAGATTGTTAAGCATCAACTAATTCGTAAAAGGTTATTATTTGGCTTATCCGATTACATTTCTCATTAATTCTTACAGTGTTTATTTCATAGACAAACGCAAATCAAACGTAATAAGCAAAGATTATCTTCCACGCCTGTTTAATATTTATTTATATCACGAGGTTAGGAACAATTTCACCAATTTTGATATAGATAATAAAAGCCAAAATGCAAAACTACAATTAAAAAATTCATTATTTTTATCAAGATTGAAGAACTGCCACAAACGAAAATTTGTTTTTAAACCAATCGCGCAAAACGGGAAATTTATTGTCAACTTCAGATTTTTGGTAATTTAATTAAACAATCAATGCTTGCGCGGGTGGTGGTAACAATTCTCTAAATAAAATTTGCGAGCTTCAAATAAACACAAATACCATTTAACCAGTCGTCGAAAAACATAGCGAAACTACCGTCAGTCACACGTACTGACGCGTTTCGATCTTCCATGATCATCATCAGAGTACGGCGGCAAACTGACTAGCGAGGATCAATCTGCGATGCATATATTGTAAAGCAAAATTAGATATGCAGTTCTCGCATCTCGAATATATTGTAATTGACAGGAAATATAGGCTACAAAATTCCTGTGCAGTCTCGAAAATTAACTTTTTTCTAATTTCGCCAAATATTTACACCGGTAATGCAATTAAACAATAATGGATTTCTCTGGTGGTGGTTAAAAATTTAAAAAGAATCAAGTTTGCGATCTTTAAGTATACATTAATCTTATTGTATTTAACCAGTAATCGAACTTCATAACAAAAATACCGGCAGTTTTGCTTGCAAACTGGATTTTAAAAAATTTTACTTTTTGCGGAAAACGGATTAGCTGCAGCACAAACTCTAATTATATATGTATGTTGTGCTTTTTTTTACTTAAATTAGTGTTTGCAGATCTATTAAAAATCGTTTTCATTTACAAATTTCTGTTTCGGTAAGGCGAAATACAATAAGACGTGTAGTGTTTTCCCTGGTGGTCTGTGCGGAAATTCCAGATCTGCTCTTGTTTAAGAAGTATCACTATAGATATGCCGTCACTAGTAACAAATTAGTTCAGTTGTGACCAGAAGGATAAACCAAAGGTAGCATGAACGGAAAGTATAATCTCATGCACAGTCGTTTCCTGCTTACTGGCGACTCATCAGTAGGAGCCGGTAATACGCCCTTTAACCACCATATATTTGGATGAAAAATGTGGGATAATGGGACGGTACCATCTCCCAGACGAATGTGTAAACCTGCAATAGTGAAGCTAACATCATATGAAGTCCTCAACAATGCGACTTGAACGCTAACTCACACTATATAATGTATATACCGAGTCTGTAAAGGATACAAACACTATGGCTATTGTTTTAGTAACCGATACCAACAATATAGTACCGAGAAGGTACATGGTACTAACACTTTGTTTTCCGAGTCGGAATATCGTACCAACATGATGGGTATCAATTTAAGCTATAGTTCACCGAAATTGAGAATTACAACAATTTCTGAACACCTGTTACTCCAGCAAAATCCATAAACTCTGGCCTTGATCGATATCAGTTATCATATTTCGCGGTAAGCATGACATCATTCAATTCAATATATTACAGTTAAATACTGTTTGTTGCGAAGAACTAATATATATGCAAGTATGTATTAGGTATTGCGAACCTAGTAACAAATTAGTTCAGTTGTGACCAGAAGGATTAACCAAAGGCAGCATGAACGGAAAGTATAATCTCATGCACATTCGTTTCGTGCTTACTGGCGACTCATCAGTAGGAGCCGGTAATACGCCCTTTAACCACCATATATTTGGGTGAAGAATGTGGGATAATAGGACGGTACAATCTCCTAGACGAATGTGTAAACCTGCAATAGTGATGCTAATATCATATAAAGTCTTGGACAATGCGACTTGAACGCTAACTCACACTATATAATATATATACCGAGTCTGTAAAGGAAACAAACACTGTGGCTATTGTGTTAGTAACCGATACCAACAATATAGTACCGAAAACGTACGTGGTACTAACACTATAGTTTCCGAGTCGGAATATCGTACCAATATGATAGGAATCAATTTAAGCTATAGTTCACCGAAATTGAGAATTACAACAATTTCTGAACACCCGTTACTCCAGTTAATCCATACACTCTGGCCTTGACCGATATCAGTTATCACATTTCGCGGTAAGCATGATATATATATATATATATAACGGTTAAATACTGTTTGTTGCGGAGATCTAATATATATGAAGTATGTATTAGGTGTTGCGAACCTAGTAAAAAATTAGTTCAGTTGTGACCAGAAGTGTATCTGGACGACTATTAACAAAAGGAATTGAAAAAATATAATTGAAAACACAACACAAATGCCAACGACAAGTACAGTGATTTCATTTAAGTATTTTTTAGGCGTTGCAAAACTAGTAACAAATTAGTTCAGTTGTGACCAGTATGATAAAACAAAGGCAGCATGAACGGAAAGTATTATCTCATGCACATTCGTTTCGTGCTTACTGGCGACTCATCAGTAGGAGCCGGTATTACGCCTTTTAACCACTATATATTTGGGTCAAGAATGTGGGATAATAGGACAGTACAATCTCCTAGACTAATGTGTAAACCTGCAATAGTGAAGCTAACATCATATGAAATCTACGACAAGGCGACTTCAATGCTAACTCACACTATATAATATATATACCGAGTCTGTAAAGTATACAAACGCTACGGCTATTGTGTTAGTAACCGATACTAACATTATTGGTCGTCATAGAGTCTATTATTTTCATTAATTTGCATAAGCCTTTTTTTGTTGAAAGCATTTCTCACATATATCGACGGAAACTGAGATTTATAAATACATTTGTTTAGTAAAAATGTATGCTGTTAGGTCACAATAAAGCGTTATTTTTGGTAGAATTTTTCTTTCATCTAGATTGGTGTCGAATTTATTATATTGCCCCAAATTATATTCGACAGATCCTTCTGGAAAATCATTATTCCCCAACATTTCGCGAAATAAGTTTTTAAATCAACAAAACCTGCCTATTCTTGTGCCCAAAATGGTTATGAGGTTCCTTTTGTAAGCCCTTGGCTGACTACTAGACTAATGAGTATACTGGTCTGTCCCACCTGATTTCTTATGTACCCAATTAGAGGTGGTACCATCTTCATATTTCGTCATTCATAAACCTAGAAATGATGGATATCCGTTTTAATTTTTTTCTTATTTAATCTGGACTACTTGGTCGACATTGTTTATATGATGTAGCAATACATTCTTATCTGCATTCTTTCCAACGAACACGAAGGACTCGTCTACGTGGCGTACACACTTATGGGCTCCAGTGATTAATGGCTATAATCCAGTGGTTTCTAAGTGATGCATATGCATATTTGCTAAGACTGGTTCAACTGTACTACACGTGCCCATGCCCTCAATGTGTCTGTAAAAGAGTTCCTGGAATCAATACTGTACGTTCGATGTACACGATTAAAGAAGTAACCTTGTGTCGTTCAGTTCTACAAATGATGCCGCTTATGATGATTTCAGATATTCAGAAATAATATTTATGCTTCTATTCAACGGAATGTTATTAAATAAGGATAGCATGTCTGGATAACATTTTATCTTCTTTACGTTTAGCTCGCGAATTATTCCAACAAATTTCAATCCGTCTTTCATTAAAGGTTTATTATTTCGGCGGGAAATTAACCACAGTATTAGGGTAATACAATTAAACAGTCAAAGATTGCCTGAGAAGTGGTAACAATTCTTTAAATCAAGTTTGCGGGCTTGAAGTAAACTCAAATCCCATTTAACCAGTCGTCAAACAACATTCTTCAAGCTCGCAAACTTAAATAAAAGTGTACTTGTGATTGACGGAAGTTTTGCTGGCTGTTCAAAGACTGGTTAAACAAAATGGGATTTGTATTTACTTCAAGCGCGCAAACATGATCCACAGAATACGTGTGAATGATGGTAGTTTTGCTATGTTTTTCGACGATTAGTAAAATGGGAAATGATTGGTGTATATTTCAAAAAATTAATTTAAAGATTAAGTGTGACAGACAGTAGTTCTGCTAAGTTGTTCGGCGACTGGTTAAATACAATTGATTGGTGTTTACTTCAAGCTCGCAAACATGATTTAAAGAGCACGTGTAACTGACGTATATTAATATGGATTTTAGAAGGAGAAATATTATTAATAGTGACTTCTCTGTGAATCTTTGACGACAAATATAATATAGGTGTTGTTGTACCTACAGGCTTTGAATTTTTTCATTCTGTAATAAATGTAATTTCGTTCGCGTGGCCGATTTCCTGTGTAAATTCCTTTTCTTAAATAGCACTGTTTAGAGTCTTAGTTATAAAATATTTAAATATATAAAGTGGCATCGCGTTGTACCTCTTGGCATTATTTTTTAAAATTAAGAATTTTTAATATGGCATGAGTAATTTCAATAGGAATCATTATCATTGTATCAGTCCTTTTGTATGGTTTCATGAGTCCAATTTGTTCGTTGCGATGTAGCTCACTTAGTTCCCCCAGATGTCTTCGGATAACCGGTTTATTGACTTTAAATATGTGCTCATATTGACCATATGCTCTTTAACGTTTCGATACTAAAAGCGAGTTGTAATAGTTCTCAGTCCTTTTGCGTAGGATTGAATCGTCGAAAAAGCATTCCATCGATGTCTCTGAGTGCATTTCTTCACTCCCTATTATTCTCGCTTTCTTTGAAAGCAATATATCTCCCAACATTATTTTGTTACTTTGATAAATTGATCTTCGTGAAAATAAAAATAACTTTTCCTAGATTTCAAGGAAATATGGTGACTGAAACATTATAACGCTTCCTACGCTAGGTTTATTATTTCTCTTCTTCTAGCACCCTCGGTAATCCAATCTAATTACTTTAAAAAAATTAATCAATAGTTCATTCTCGAACATATTCATTTTCGATTTTATAGATAGACTTCTCAATTTGTATTAGTTTTAATTAATATTACGCACCGAGGAATTCCGGACGCTTTCCAAATTAAGGCGATGAGACGTCATATTTCCTTACGAAAAATAAATATTCAGCATTCCGGAAATTCAAGACAAACAGATTATATATAATTGGTTGCGAATATTTGTCTGTAGATACTAATAGAAATGATATTTATTTATACACATTATTCCATAGATACGCCTTACACATATACACAAACAAATACAACATGTATATATATATATATATATATATATATATATAGAGAGAGAGAGAGAGAGAGAGAGAGAGAGAGAGAGAATTACTAGTGAAATATATGTTGAGGCTCACAATTTCTAATAATTATTCTTAATAAGGTTTATTTATATTACTTTTAAATTCTATTCTCACATCTGACCCTCCTAAGTGATTCAATATTTGCTGTCGGCAATCGTGTAATCACAGACAGCTGTACCTCAGCAACATCATTCAAACAACATTCAAAGCTCAAAGTATCTCGAAGCCTAGATATCAAAGATAACTAGCTAAATTCATTCAAGTCTTTGAATGGTTTACAAATACACATGTACGCGTGGTAGCAAATAGATTTGACGAACACTAAAACGATTTATTAGCAAAATCAATCAACACAATTTTACCACAAAACAGATGACGAAAAGTTAAGCGCAGTGAAGATGTTCATCAATGTCTGAGCGTATATTTAAAATGGGACAAGAAACCAACTGATTAGATTACTCCCTTTTAGATAGAGCAAAATTGGAAAACATGAACGTACAATTATTCCAAAAAAAGTGTTGCATTCGACTTGTCTCAGTTCAAAAAACCGAAAAAAATTATTTCAGTAATGAGGGAAATCCATAAATTTTAATGATGAGCAATAATTTAAAGTAGGAGCGAATATTCACGTAAATGCATTACTTTGATCATCTATGTTCTAAAATGTGCCGATGGAAATGAGATTACTTATAAAATATGCACATTCTATGTTGTTTCCAGGGCTACATCTGAAAAATACAGTTTAGTACTTTCCAAGATTAAAAAAGTCCAGAACTTGGCTAACGTTAATTTATTCGATTGAAGACTAACAAAATCCCAGGCAAAATCTGGTTAACAAATGATAATCACCCTTACTTGCACACAGACGCAAATCTGCACACACTTACGTCCCAATACAAATTAACCAAAAAAACACTCGTGTGAATTTTGTAAATAAATAAAATTGCACCTAAAGTTAGACTAGGACTAGTTATGCAAAATTATGAAACGCGTAGTTGTGAATTAATTTCACCTGGTTGTACACAAAATTGTAACGTCAATATTTCAGATACGATTAAAAATAATAATGGTAGTTTAGCTATATATATATATATATATATATATATATATATATATATATATATATATATATAGAGAGAGAGAGAGAGAGAGAGACTATTCATTGAAAAGTGTTATTAATCAACTCACCAGTTTTTTCCTTATTGCGAACAAATTAATGGTGGCTAGAGTTTTCTTGACTAGGATTTTGAACACGGGTTTATTATTTATTCCGGATTTCAAAACTTCGACGCCTATGTCTCTAAAGCTTCGCAATGCACACAGTGATTTATTTGTCTACCGACTTAAGTCTACGTCAAGTAATTTTTCATTACTGTCCTGATGCGTGTTACAAACGACCAATAAATCTAAATAAAAATTCTCGATCTATTATTATCGAACTGAAACCTGAGAAACTTTTAATGAATTAAATTAGAGTTGCAGCATTTCATTAAATGTGCGTTGTCCAACTGAACCAATCCTCGCAAACGATAAAGTATGCTGTTCGTTTAACATTCTTATTTTATTGTTATTCATCACTCATCGTATAAAGAATTTTCATGGTCTGAATTTAAACTTCTGCGAATTTGATGCATATCATAGATGCCCGTTTAAGTAAATATTGAACAAAACACCTAGCTAACACGGTTTAGAAAATCGGCCCCACAGCTCTGAACTAGATACTTTTGAGTTAAAATATTGACGGTGGCCTTTTGTAGCTAACACTAATGCGTACATATTAAGTACGAAACTGGTTAGTAGATGAAATTAATTTTCACCGCATATAACACGACTCAGGTCACAGCAAATTCTGTAAATGGCCTAAATCGCACAATATTTTCACACGCGTACAAAAAAAACATTCACCACGAACATTTTTCTTCTTCGAAAACTCTGTTTTAGTGACATCTATCTGATAAATAAAAATGTGTGTTAATATGTCCACGCTGATAAAAAAACTTTAAATTTAAAACCTCTGCAAGAAATGTACGGTAATGTATTATATATATATATATATATATATATATATATATATATATATATATATATATATATAGAGATGAAGTTTAGTTTTCTCGAAATAAATGGCCATTATCATCGACTAGCTTCGAATAACAAAATTCAACAACAATTTACTAGCATTCAGGCAAGACCGAACACGCCCTCGACTAGAATCAACAAACATTCAATCGCATTGGCAAGAAACTGAAGAGGTAAAAACAGATGCGCATACGGTGACAGAAGTTTCCAAAAAATATGAGCGTTCAACACTGCAATTCACACTTGCGCTGTTACCAAGTAAAGAACACAAATTAGCGCAATAAGGTGAATTGAAAGACTGCACTCGGAAATATAGCACACGTACACGTAACAGCGAACAATTCGAACAGATGGTTAATTCTCAAGCCATCAATACAATAATGACCAGATCTCAGACATCGTTTTGCAATACAGTGAGAAGAACCTTTCCGCTAATTTTCTGTTTTACTTTGAAGTCGAGTGGGTTTGGTTTAAATGTTTTCTTGCGTATAATGAAATAAAGATTTTCCTTTAGTCGTGACAGGGGAACAGAAAATATGGGAATAGCAATTGAAGCCATTTCCATTAGTACAATGTAAAATCTTGAGTTTTTTAGTTATATACACTATAGTTATGCAATGTAACTATTTGTTTTTTTAAAATAATTATGCAACGATTGTTTGTAGTAACTGAACTACTTCTCATCAGTTCTTCAGAATTGCTGCTGAGTAGACATTTCCAGGGTAGACCGGCGAGTTGAATATGCACCACAAAAGCGATGGTCAAATAGCTGAACCATCAACTAAAATTAACGCGATGCGAGATGTGTTCAGGAAGTCGGGAATTTTAATTAAACAACCAATAAATGTGCGGTTGGTGATAGCCCTTCTTTAAATCAAGTTTGCGAGCTTGAAGTAAACAACAATCCCATGGAAATACAACCAGTCGTTGAACAAAATAGCAAAACTACCGTCAGTGTGGCCATTCCATCTTCCCTGATCATCCTCAGAATACGACGGCAAACTGACTTGCGAGGATCAAACCGCCTTGCATAAATATGGTAAGCAAAATAAGATGTGCCCCTCTCATCTCTAGCAGTCTCGCATACATTGTACGTGACTAGAAATGTCGGCTATACAATTTCTATGCAGACACGAACATTAGTTGTTTGTAACTTTCGCCACACACATATGTATAGACAATACATTTAAACAATAATTGATTGCGCGGGTTGTGGTAACAATTCTTTAAATTAAGTTTGCGAGCTTGAAGTAAACACCAATCTCATTGTATATAACCAGTCGTCGAACAACAGCATTTTTAACTAATGCAATATGTTGCGGTCAATTCATGACATGAGCCATAGCAGCGAACAAGAGTATGGGTGAATTTTTGCATAAATCTGAAGATGATACTGATTAAAATGAATAAACGTAGCACTGCTATTTGCCTACATACTTACACTTTACCGTTCTTGCTCTGCTTATATTAGTAATAAGAATTATTTTATAATTTAGTCTTTCTCATCAATCTCAGTTGCGTGATGGGAGAATATAATGACATTTTGAATCAGAGACACCGAAGGGAATATCTGCTGAGCGGTATCTCCGACAATGTCTTTAAGGAACGTTTACGAAGAAAGATATGAGCACAGTTACTTTGACAACTGTTTAGTTCAATCTTAATAAATATAATGCTTATTAATATTTTGAAAGAAAGCAGTTTATTGTCTCAATATTTGCCTAACATTAGAAGTAAAACTTTTGATAAAATTTTCGGACGACAGCGCGGCATAAAATTTCTACAAAACTGGAATATAAAAGTACATCATATTTTGCATCCGTGCTGAAATCATTGTGAATAATAATACAATACATTTAATTTTATTATAATCAAGGTTGCAATCTTCATATAAACACCTAAATCATTATGCACATACATTTGTCAGTATAAACTAAGAATTGTATAGTGTAGCAAAGGAAATTCATCTAGTAGATCGGTTTCGTCATTATTGGGAACTCGTCACGTACTGGCCAGAACTTCTCTCGAACAGGACTCGAAACTGAGCACGTCTGCTTTGGAGTCTTATGCTCTAACCATTGAGTCACCCTCCCGCACCTTAGAAAAGTAAGTTCATCCAGTAGACCGGCTTCGTCCTTTTTGGGAACTCATCATGTACTTGCCAGTGTGCGGCAGGATGGCTCAGTGGTTAGAGTACCAGATTCCGAAGCAGACGTGCCCAGGTTTGAGTCCTGTCCGCGGAAAATTCTGGCCAGTACATGATGAGTTCCCAACAAGGACGAAACCGGTCTACTGGATGAATTGTCTTTTTTACACTATACAATTCTTAGTTTATACTGACATATGTAAGTAATTAATGGGTCAGGTGTTTATATCAAGACCGCAACCATGATTATAATAATTTTTATCACCACCCGCGCAACCAATGTTTGTTTAATTATAAAAATGAAAAGCAGTCCGTCTGCAGGCTTAAAATATGTTTCTTTGTACTTACGTAAGGAAAATTTGAAATAAATTGACAGGAAAGTTCTGTCCTAATTAGCCCCGATTTGTCAAAAATACCGGAATATATCTAAATTTCCAATGATGGAAGCCGTTCCTAAGTACGTTTGCATACAAATCACTAAAGAACCGAAATTCGACACAATGTAGACTATTTGAGGCAATGGAAATTATAAGCAGTAGGCTGTCATTAATTAAATCTAACAGTAGATCTTTGTGAACATGATGTTATTCCGCTATCTATCAGACCAATAGAATTTGGTCTTCTTATGATTTATGGAGAATTTTTAATGTTAAGAAACGGATTTTGACTGCAATTAATGCGAAAATACCTAATAAAAATAAGGAAATAATCACAGAATGTTATTCTTACTAGTGACAGGGAGTTTAAATTATTTCAGTTCACAACATTAAGGCTAATTCATTTCGTTAGATGTCTGGCTCTGGTGTTTTTTCATGTCTGAATATAATTTATTTGATACACGGATTTGTACTTGACTTAAGAAGGTTCTTTTATTTCAAACTAACCTAACAAAGAAGTGGAACCATCATTCATTACAAAAATGACACGTTTGGACCTTACTTAGCACATATAAAGTCATAGCGAAAACTGGCAATTTGATTTTATTCGCGCAAATCTGAGACATCATTTAGACTTCAAAGAAATCTCTTATTCACATTGCCACAATGCCAGCTGCACTATGGTTTTGGTGGCAAAATCATCCATATTTGTGAACAGAACAAAAATTATTAATGTTTTGGATATTGCACAAAACGGAATATAAGAGTATTGACACGATGTTATGAAATTGGGTTCACAAAGATTCATTTAAACGTTTGATAGAAAAACATTCAATGCAGTTTTATCACGATTTGTCATTTTTTTCGTCGTATCCTGATAGCGAGTGAAGAAATATCAAAATGCGTCAACAGGGTTGTCTGACGGATTTTTGCTTTATTGTGCAATTGATAGAAACATAGAATGGTTTCCATTTCAAATACGAAAGTTCAACTTCATTTAACAATAAAGTAGGTATTTTAATTTCACATTTTAATCGTTAAAGTGCGCAATTAACTACACAACACGAAGTTCAACTCAATCTTTGCAGAACAGTAGATGATAAAAGTACGAGCAGTTTACAAGAGCGGCTATTTATTAAATTTCATTTAAAATATAATAAATCATAGCAGGATTGGATTATTAATTTACTGATCCTGAATACTAAGCCTTGCGCAAGCTAAAAAAATGCAATTCATCTACAAGACCTGTTTTGTCTTTATTTGACACTCATCTTTGTTAGCCTGAATTTATACGGTCGAGTAAAGAACCCCTTAAACTTTAGTCCAGAGTCGCCCAACTATTCGCCTTTTGCATTCCAGAATCGTCGCTTTTGTTGAATACTCATGTGTGTTACATTCAAGCACAAATAACCTTTACAGATGGGCAATTATAGAGCAAACTCCATGTTAACTGGGAAGCCAATATTGAGTTAACGTATGAGTAGCGGTTCTGATAGTACATAGTGATAGTATTATCCTAATAGTGCGTAATATGGAAAGTAATTTCGTCCGTATTTTACTCTCCACAACAATCTAGTCAGAAACATATGCTACACAACTGACAATAATTCAGGTTGTTCTACAAAATTGATACATAAAATGACAGGTTAATATTTGGGGCGTAAAAGGAGTTGAAAAATTTCTATCTAAAGAGCCACTGTAAAAATGTCGGGTTGATTGTTGTTAAGAATAGACCGTATGACGTTTTTAGTGCACAGATTTGCACCAATTTTGAATTGTCCTGAAACACATTAAATAAAAATATGTTGCTAAAATAGCACTGCTTCCAACAAAACAACTTGTACAACAGCAGTATAATATCTTTACAAGGGAGTACATAATTATTTGCAAGAGTTATTGCAGATGAAATGTGATGTTGAAATTAAGCTAAATTTACTCCAGGTAATCAATTATACAAAGTACTTAAGGGAGGACTAAGCAGATGACTTAAATTCTCTAACTACGAAGTGACTTATAGAAACAATTCGTACAGTATATGACGCCCAATAAAATATAAGGGTGCAAATGCTTAGTGTCACAAATTTTTGCGTAGGATCCTAACTTTCTGGAATGTTACATTTAGGCAAGCATGTCTGTAAAATCTTAGATGACGTTGGGGATAAATTATTGACAATTTCTAGTGTACGAAGCTAAACTGAACCAGTGAAGTGCAGCCTCGCAACCACTACCACGCAATAAAAGTTATAGCAACTGACAGACTGTTGCACGAATGAATTACGAACTTTTGTTTTCCGTTCAATAAGGTATGTAATAAAGTTAGTGTTTTCGTATTGCTACCACTGTTATTACTCCGACCACTTTATTCCTATTATTCTTACTGTCATTACGAGTAATACTACGACTACTGCTACTATTAACATTACACATACTGCTACTACTGTTACCACTATTACTACTACTAGTATTATTACCACAAATATTACTACTAATACGTTTAATACTACTAACGCTACTACTACTACAAATAGTAATAAAAGTAATAATATTAATAATGACCATTATTATTTTTGTAATGATAATTATAATAATAAGTTGAAGAAGAAGAATTAAAATATTAGTACTGCTATTACTACTGCTATTCATGTTATGAATAAGATCATTAATATGAATATGATTATTAATATTATTATTATTTATAATAATAATGTTAATAATAACAATACTACTTCCGCATCATTTAGTAATATTATAACAGCTTCAACTAATAATAATTTCACAAATACTATGACTTATATTACTGCTTCCGCTAAAAGAACGTCAAAATCAACTAGTAATTATTTTTATCTATCATTGATTGCGCTGATGATGATCTAAATTTGAAAAATGAAGTTTGCGAGACTTGTTTAAACATATATTATGTAACTGAACAATCGCACAATAAAGAAAAACTACCACCAGTCACACATAATGGCGGGTTTTAATCTTCCAAGTTAATCATCAGAGCATGACGGAAAACTGTCTAGCGAGGATCAAATCACAAAGCGTACATATGGAAAGCAGAATTATATATGCGTCTCTCAACTCTAGAAGTTACGCATACATTGTACTTGATAGGAAATATGGGCTGTACAATTTCTATCCAGACACGAACATTAATCTTTTGTTGTTTTCGCTATATATATATATATATATATATATATATATATATATATATATATATATATATATATATATATATATATAAGTAACACAATTAAACATTCAGTGGTTGTGCAGATGGTGGTGACAATTCTTTAATTCAAGTGTGCGAGCTTAAAGTAAACACCAATCCCATTTCATGTTACCAGTCGTCGAACATCTTAGCAAAACTACCGCCAGTCGCAACGCACTGACGCGTTTCGACCTTCCATGACCATCATCAGATTACGACGGCAAACTGACTAGCGAATGTCAATCTGCAATACGTTTATATGGAAAGCAAAATTAAATATGCGGCTCTCACGTCTAATGTTCTCGCATACATTATACTTGACAGTAATAATCGGGTGCACAATTTCTATGCAGTTACATATATTAGCGTTTTGCAGTTTTCACCACGCATTTATAAGATATGAAAAAAAACAATCTTTGTTTTTGCGGGTGGGCGTGATAACAATTATTAAACTAATGTTAGCGAATTTGATAAAAATAGCCAACAATTTTTAGCCAACCAATGGCATAACAGCTTATTCAGTTTTGCTTTTGGTAACTGCAAAGAAATTGTGCAAAAGGCATTTCCAGGCAAGTTCAATGTTTCGTAGACAAATATAGGCGAGAGCTGCATATATAATTTTACCCTCCAGATATATGCATTGCAGTTTGATCCTCGCTAGCCAGTCTTACGTCGTTATCTGATTATGATTATGATAGGTCGAAAAGCATTAATACGGGTGACTGACGATAATTTTTCTATGTTATTTGAAGACTGGTTAAATACAATATGATTAGTGTTTAATTCGTGTTCGCCAAATTGATTAAAAAATCGCTCATCTACCCGCGAAATCAATTATTTTTTAATTTTTTTACCTATATATGTGGCGAAAGCTGCTGGAAGTTAATATTCGTGTCTGCATAGAAATTGTGTAGGCGTAGTTTTCCAGTCAAGTACAATGTATGCAAGACTACGAGAAGTGGAAGCTGCATATCTCATTTGGCCATCCATATAAATGCATTGCGGTTTGATCCTCGCTAGTCAGTTTGCCGTCGTTCACGTCAGTACGTATGACTGACGGTCGTTTTGCTCAAGTGTGCCACTTTTTGTATACGTTGACTTGGTGTATAAATACAATTCACAAACTTAATTTAAAGAACTGCTACTTCTGCGGAAAATACGATAACTAATCTTTATAACATTGTTTTTTATGCAGAATCAATCTGTGTGCCTTGGTTCTAACTATTATATATATATATATATATATATATATATATATATATATATACGGTACGTGTAGAAATTAAGTATAAATTAAAGATAAACTCAGTAAAATACCAAAGAATATTGAATCATCAATCAAGTTCCCATTAAAATTGCAGCTCTTTGCAAGAAAGAAACATTTATACTTAAAACAATTATTAAATTCTCATGGAAGCAATAAAGAAATTAACCAATGAATATATTGATCCAATTATCATACATACATATTAAAAATTAAAAAAAGACGATTAATACATTTTAATTCCGCATTTGCATAAAAAAACTATTTAATACGTAAAAGTAAACAACTGTAATCCCAACGATTAGACAACTACATTCGCGAATAGAAATCAAAATAAAAAAGAAAAAGTTCTGCCTATCCTGCAAGTTGGCCCATTACCAAATTTAAAATAGCTGTTTTGTATGTGCGTTTTTCTAACACATCAACGCCTTTATTTTAGGACTTGACTACAATGATTATATGCACCCGTATATCATATGCAGTCTTGTGTCCGATTGACAACAAAATAATGTAAAACTTTTCAGTAAAAGCAGTCAAACTTGTCGTAAATATTTCAGCTTTAATTCTATACAATGCTTTTGCAAGAAAACGAACGCACTTCGCAACATATTATGGGAAATATATTTCTAAATTAACAATTTCGTGAAGATAACCTCAAAAAAGGCCAATTTTCTAAACCCTTAGTTTAACCATTGCCATGTTTACACAGAGCGCCAATCGTCTGAATATGAAATGTGAAATTTTATTGTCTTAAATTTATTAGCAATTACGTTTAAGATCCACCACACTGGACATCAAGCAATCGTGGGTGGTAAACAGCCTCAACCACGATCTACTGCAGAAATTGATCATCATTGAACTAGCACTAGCTGCGTTATTGTTTATTAGTATAACAACGATTTTATTCTGCACAAAGATAGTTTGGCAATGGCCTGTGTAGCTTTGAGCAGACACCGAGGCAGACGTGCCCTGGATCGCGCTCTCGCTGCGGCAAAATCTGGACTTTACTTGAAGTACTCTCAATAAGGACGAAACCGGTCCACTGGTCGAATTGCCATCACTAACTTATATGATCATTAGTTTGTTAAGAAATATGTATGTATATAATGGAAATGGTGTTTAAATCAAGGTCGCAACTTTGCTTTAAATAACTGTAATCAACGCACACGAAATAATATAAAAAGACCATAGTTTTTTATTCTAAACAAAGCGAATTCGGTAGTGCTTCATATCATTTACGACGAATTACGCGACAGGCCGTAGGAACTTGAACTGAGCGTGCACAAATTGTTCTAAAACGTAGGTTCAACAAGACAACTCATTCATTACACGAAACATAACTTTGTACAATTTTCAAAAATAATAGGCAAGTTGCGAAGGTATTGTTTTAAGCACAACCAAATGTTTAAATGGATCAGAAGGAAAAACTAAATTGTTAAGAGCTTTATGCAGCCCTTTGTATATTTGCAATTCAACATAAATTACCCACAAACCCCTGAAATTGAACTGATTTGTCAAGAAATACTCAAATTAATGCAACACACCAACATAAATACAAAAATTGGAGAAAAAGTCATTTGCATAAAAATCAGGATTTCCGAGAAAACAAAAGGGTAGACAGCAGTACTGGCAGTTAAGCATGAAGAAGAAAATACTTAAAGGCAAGTTACAAGATGAGTAATAAACAAATATTTAGCAATGCTAGCAGGCAGTTAGGAGTTATCCATTAACTTCATTCCGAATCATTCCTATGTAGGGCCGATAATCAAGACAATGCTAATGAACAATTAATCATTGACTTTAAGCGAGATTTAAAAGTAAAGATAAGCACCAATTCCAATTAACTTAACCAGTCGCAAAGCATAGGAAATCTATTGCTAGTTACACGTTATTGCAGGTTTAACAGTTAGATATAGTTTGTGCGGAAAACTAACATATATGCAATTGTGTAATAGGTTTTGCGCAGCTAGTAAAAATATTTTTTCAAATATGACCGGAAGGATGAACAAAGACAGCATGTAGGGAACGTATAATCCCGTGCACATTCGTTTCGTGCTTACGGACGACTCATCAGATGGAGCCGGTATTACGTTCTTTAGCCACCATACATTTGGGTGAGGAATTTAATGAGGATCAAATCGCAATGCATATATGAGATATTGAAATCTGACATACGGTTCTTACCAATACTAGTCAAGCTAACGCCGTACCTGATTGGAATATCGAAACTCAATTACTACGCTGTCACAAACCTAAAATAATTACAATTTTAGCCACTAGCATATTCGTTATAAATTTGAACGAAGAATCAAGCTTGCGAGCTTAAAATAAGCAGCAATCTCATTTAATGTAACCGGTTCCACAGCAGAGCAATCTACCATCAGTCACAGGTAATGACGTGTTTCAAGAATCTGTAGTAATAGGTAGATTACGAAGACACGAAATGGCTTATGCACTGAAATAGCCCACCTCGTGTTTACACCAACAAGGCATTTGAATGAGCACTCGACTCGATATACCTTTTATGAAAACAATTTTGTATTTGTTATAAGTTAACGCCATCAGAGTCCCTTTCAGCAACAATAAAAAAACAAATGGAACAGGATTATTAAGCAAATTTATCAATCTCGTTCTGACTGGTCTATCTATATTCATCGAACGTTTCAAGTCATAGCTTTGCCGTGGTATTTCTACGTCCAGTATTACAATTCAGGAATAAATTCTATAAAATTTCTTTGAAAAATATGAAAAGTTAAATTTATATTAGTATTTCATGTATGACAAACTTTATCTAGACTAAACATTTATGCTAAATTAACATTTTATTTATAATAAAATTTTGTTAAATATACGTGTGCATACATTGAACTTGACATTTCCAGTCAAGTTCAATGTATGCGAGACTGCAAGAGGTGAGAGCCGCATATCTAAATTTGATTTTCATATATATATTCAATGTGGTTTGAACCTCGATAGTCAGTTTGCCGTCGTACTCTGATGATGATCAAGGAAGGTCGAAACGCGTCAGTGCGTTGCGGCTGGCGGTAGTTTTGTTACCTTGTTCGACGACTGGTTAAATACAATGGGATTGGTGTTTACTTCAAGCTCGCAACCTTGATTTAAAGATACGTTACCACCACCCGCGCAGTCAATTATTGTTTAAATTGTCTGAGAATCGTCTTCATGGTGTGCGGCAGGATGACCAATGGTTATATTTGGAGACTCCGAAGTGAATATGCGCCGGCACGAGCGATGAAAAGTTTCCAACATTTACGAAATATGTCTACTGGATAAATTGCCTTTGCAAACATATAAAATGCTTCGTTTATACCGAAAATGACGTTGATATAATTACATTAACGTTGGTTGCACGGGCGGTGACATCTATTACTATAATCAAGGTTGCGATGTAGATAAGAACGCCTGACCCATTAATTGCCAGTTAACTTAGGAATGGATAGTGCAGAAAAGGCAATTCATCCAGTCGACCGGTTTCGTACTCGCCAGTATTTGCCGCGGACAGGGCTCGAACCGAAGCAGATGAGCCCAGGTTCGAGCAATGTCCACGGAAAATTCTGGTTAGTGCGTGGTTAGTTCCCAATAAGGACGAAACCGGTCTACTGGATGAATGTCCCTTTCTTCACTATGCAATTCTTAGTTTATCCTGACATATGTAAGTAATTAAAGGGTCTGGTGTTTATATCAAGATCACAACCTTCATTATTGTAACGACGTTGATAATAAGTTGGGTATTTATACAAAGTTAAAAATGATTTAAACGAGGACTACGTAATAGGTATTTATGTATTAATTCTTCGCAAAGAAAAAATAGTTGTCATTCGTGCTTTTCATTAACTGATATTATGATTACCACGCAACGTAGCAATTGATGTAAATCAAGACCAAAGAATAACGCCCAGCTGGAATAGCCTGTAATCGTAATTGGTGGATATTCTCAATTTTGTTGAACGTAACCATATTACGTAATCAATTTTGTGGTACCATTTACAGGCCGGTGTATAATTTATGTAGTATGTTGGCTTTTAAGTCGCATTGTCGAAAACATGAAATGAAGTTATCCTCATTACTGCTTGAATGAAAATTTGTATGGGGTACGCTACTTTCCACCTGGTAGATAGTTTATTGCAAAGATTGTATAGTGGGTTTAAAACGTAGCATCTGTTCATATTTATGAGTCGCTTGTAGACACGATGCGAATGTACACACGAGATAAGACCTCTTGTTTATGCTGCATTTACCATACCATTCTCGTCCATTTTGAACTACTTTATAAGAAGGAAGTCTTATTACCTTGACATAGATTCTGCGTATTATCGAACAATAAATATCAGAGGGTCAAAATTTCATTAAAATCTGCATTAGAAGGTTTACAAAACTATACTTTAAAAATAATGTCAGAAAAGTCCACTTGCATTCATCCATAAATAATGCACATTGCCTAGTCTTTGAGTACTTTAAATGAAGTCACTCACGAATCTAATTCGTATGTTTGAAACACAGATAATATATTAAAGGATTAATAAATAACAGTAAAATTGCTTAATGAACCTGGATAAAGATTAACATATAAACATTAATAATAGCAGTGGCTATATAATTTAAATTGTGTGTCATTGAAGAAGCACGTGTTGCAATATAACACAGAACTTCCGCTAAACGTTCTAATGAAAAATATACTATCTTACGTCGTCTTAAAACAAGCAAAACCATTTGGTCAATTTAGGACAGGGAAGTTCGGCCAGCTCAATTTTGTCAATGATCAACTCTCATTCTACAGCTTAAACTAACGGTAAAACTACAGACAATTCAAAAGCCCATAAAAATTTACAAATAAAATAAGTGTGCTTGGAAATTCTTTAATTGCGTGCAAAATTTGAAATCGTGCAAATCTGAGATTAAGACGATGATAATTTTCTACATTTGTAAATATATACTATAATTGAGTTTGAGATCTTTATTTAAACACCAGACTCAGTAGGTACATACATTTGTCCGTATAAAGTAGAATTGTCTAATGTGGAAAAGGCAATTTAAACAGTAGACCGGTTTCGACTTTATTGTGAGCCAATCATGTACCTGCCATAACTTTGCCGCGAACAGGGCTCGGACGTCTGCTTCAGAAACTGGTGCTCTACCACAGCCAACCTGCATCATTAATTATGAATGTAGGCATCTCCAAAGAAGAAAATTGTCATTTTCCCTGTAAATTAATTGATTAAACCCGTTCTATTTTTCATATACGTACCAATCATCTTAAATCTGTGCTGAAGAAGCGCATTTTGGATGCTCCATTAAACCTCGAGGAATCAATATTTCACGCACGTCGATAGAACTGTAATGGAATTTCCTTTAGGCAGTCTACTGGCAGTCTTTTTTTATGTATGAACTACAAAATCTAGCAAAGTAAACAGTTAATTAAACAAAATAAGTCATAACGGAGTTGTGGTGATGAATGGTATACAATACGTAATTAAACATAAAATATAAATCAAATTATTATGCATCTCAATTATTTGGATCTTAATGTTCAATGTAGTTGAGTGGTTGGGTTACCCTCTGGTAAAAGCACTGTCCTATCTTGACGTAATTTTACCGAGAGTGCTGTCTGTAGATTTTACTTATAAATAGTCGAAATCAGATATGGCTCATATACAAGGCACAAACATAACTTTAAAAAAATTTATTTGAACGATGAAATGATTAATTTGAAATGCGATAACTTATATCTATGAAATCCTGATTGCAAGATTTTCCTGGGGTTAATCGTATTCAGTGTGTTTATACATTGTTCTAACTCTGCAAGAATACACAATCGTATAAGAAATTGTACTTTCCTATTGCCCCACGTTCTCCACGAAAATATCAAGAGGGTATAGGGCGTATTACCTGCTCATATTGATAAGTAACCATAAAGCACGAAATGCATTTGTACATGAGATTACACGTTCCAATCAAGCTGTCCTTGGTGTATCCTACTGGACCTATTTGAACTAATCTGTTACTAGGTGTGCAGCACCTAATACACAACAAGAACAGATGTAATAATAAAAAATAGAACAGTAATAGTTTTAGTGTTAATAATTATAATAAAATAATAATTATTGTAATAGTGATAGTAACAGAAGCAAAATATTCATATCATTACTACAACTATCGTTGTTATTATTTTATTATTATTACAATTAATAATAAATTTTGATGATAATAGTTATAATAATAATAATAAATAACAAATAACAATAATAAAGAAAATTTACTATTAATAATAATATCGGACAAAAAATTCTATGTCGCCCTAAAATTGAAAAAAAAATAGTTGCGTGCGAGTGTGTGTGTGACGGTGACATGCAAATGCGAATAATTAAATAAAGTAATAAAATTACTACAGGTTGTTCTTGAAAATGTAATACATAATCGTACAAATATCTGCATGAGAATATGATTACTAAGTGAAAGAGATTTAAGAACCCAGGAAATTATGTCTCATTTTTCTACGAGAATGAAATGGAATTTGAAAAAATGTTAATTTCTCAAAAAATTAACTGTGGTATAGCAAAAAATTTACACCTTTATCAAAGAAAGAGATGGAACGCTTTAACGATGTAGCTTTTGCGATAAATCAATAAGTAATCGTCCCAAGAAAGCCTCGTTTGAAATTTGACGTACTAGATGACATATATTACTATATAACTTCATGGTTCAACTTAGACTTAAAAACAAAATTGATATTGTTGCTTTAAACCAGTTAAAGAAAGTTGCTGTATTGTGTTCTAAAAATAAGTTCTTGTTATTATGTTGACCAAAATATAAGACAAAACACTTCTACTGTTTGGTTCATTATTGGCGTATTTTTGTGAAAGCATTTGCACTTGCACAGTTTGCTTTGCTTGGACGGATACCAGCGGTTTAGCCCACCTACAAATTAATGCACTAACACGCATGCACGAATGTAGAAAACAGAGACATTAAGTGCATAATTGGTTAAAATTTCATTGCGTTCACATTATATACATGCCCAAGTATTGTTAATCTACCAACATAAATTTATTAATATTATTATGATTATTACTACTACTATTATTATTATTTCAAACATTATTTTTGCAATATTTTTAATTAATTTATTGTTTTTAATTTTATTATTATTACTGTTATAATAATATTAATTATAAAATAATAATAAAAAAATTAAATAGTCTTATTAATAATTTTATTATAAATATTTTAAAAAATTACTTTTTTTACTATTTATATTCTTCTTCCTATTATTCATTTTTTGAATTTTATTATTATTATTATTATTATTATTATTATTATTATTATTATTATTATTATTATTATTATTATTATTATCATCATCATCATCATCATGATAATTAAGTTTCCTTTCATATTCAGTTTCTGATTTAAGTAAAGAGCATTTAGTGGGAGAAAGTGTGAAAATGTTTACAAATATTATTTTACGGTTCAAAATTACTGGTTTTTCCGCCAAACACGGTAATCTGTCCATTTGTCGATTTTATATTGATGTGAATCCTTTATAATACAGTGGTTAGCATTTGCAAACCAAGCATTTGGTCTGAGTATATTTTATCAGAGAAACGCCTCTGTAACACCGGAAGTAATGATAAACAAGATTACATAGGTTAAATCATCTCGAAATCCATTCATTTAACTAGCCGCTCAATGTGGTATGACGCCTGTCAAACACAATAACTGTGATGCATTGTCCTTCAGTGGACATTAACAAAGCACGAAGGCAATTCCAAGAGGAATAGAGCACGGTAAAGGAATCAGTTCGACAGCATCTGCGTTAACCAGGAGGAAATCTTTTCACTCCATAAATAATCAATTAGACTTGCAAACAATTGCCAAACATGTTAAAAGAAACTTAAACTATTTTAATTTATGTTAAAATTCGAAGTGCACAAATTGAAATTAAGTTTGTTTCAAGAAATCATTGAATACAAAACTTGACAAAATGTTTTCGCAGATTAACAGGCGAACTCATTAATCTGGCGTATATTTCGAAACTGTTATTCTGCATTTAACTTTGTTTTATCTGTGTATAAATAAATGTAAATTTATCTGCGGTAAATGTTTGACAACTATGTTGTTTTTTATGACAGTGCTTTGGATAAATTTAGCACTTTTACGAAACTCCATTATGTATTGATTAAGATAAAATATAGGTCTAATTATTGTTTATTCTTATAATGAAATAAAACTTCAAATGCTAACATTGAGAATACCCATTGAGTATATTTGCCTCTGCATAAAGAAAATTATATAAAATATGTCATAGATAATATTTAGTTTGACTCGAATATGTGACTAATTATTCAAATTTTAAAGACATAGATAACACCACCGTTTATATATATATATATATATATATATATATATATATATATATATATATAATATATATATATATTTATAATGTCCATTCCTTTTTAATTTAACACAGTATTCTTATAATTAGGAAAACACAAATAACAAAGTGGATAAAGGCCATATATCTCGTGAATACTAATCATCTCTTATAAAATCATACATATTTATACATTTTGGGCTTTCAATTGATTATGCTAGTGGTAACAAATCTGACTCGTTTTTACTGCTGTTTCTTGTTTTGGCTAGTTGGTGAGTGTGTATGCGTGTTTGCATGTAAAGGTCATTCTCGCAGTATTGCAAAGTGATGTCTGAGATCTGGTCATTATTGTTTTGATAGCTTGAGAATTAACCATTTGTGCGCATTGTTCACTGTTACATATACAAGTGCTATTTTTTCCAGTATAGTTGATCGTTTCACCTCGTTGCGCAAAGTTTTCGTTTTCACATGGTAACAGCGCCAGTGTGGATTGCAGTGTTAAATGATCACATTGTTTGGAGACTTCTGTCATCGTATGCGCCTCTGTTATTTCCACTTCAGTTTGTTGCCAATCCGATTGTACGTTTGTTGATTCTAGTCGAGGGCCTGTTTGTTCTTGGCTGGATACTAGTAGATTGTTGTTGAATTTTGTTATTCTTGGCCAGTCGATAAGAATATCATGTTGATGAAACTTTTGAATATTAAGGTCAGGTGCTTGTTGTTTTATGTAAAGGGCTTCGTAGATAAATAATAATTTTTCTGATTTTGCTTTATGTAGAATTGTGAAATTGGTCGAATTGACAGGGTGCCCCGTTGCCAATATATGATCGGAAATAGCTGATTTTCCTGACGGTGGCAAGCCTTTGTTAATCAATTTCGTGGCAAATGTTGCTGGATTCTGCTTATCAATTGCTTCTTCGTACGTCCGATATATGTGCTACCGCACATAAATGAGAATTTGTAGACTATGAATGATTTGGAGAGAATTGGCAATTGATCTTTGGCATCCAACCTCATGATTCTCTGTGTACTAAATGTCATATTAACTTTAACACTGGGAAAGTTGTCCTTAGTTATTTCATTCAGCCGCTGTGCAATTATTGAGGCTGGTACGTCGCCTCTAAATGATAAATTTAGGAAAACCTGCTTGACGGTATCCTCTCTAGTACGAATCTGCCGTGGTCTGATGTTGACATCAATGAAACGGTTTGGGTAGTTGTTCATTAGCAAAATTTTCCTGAGGTAGCCCATTTCTTCCTCAATCTTGTGTTCAGAGCAGATCTTCCTGATTCTGTTTGCTAGATTGTTTACTAAGTTTCTTTTGTGGGATTTTGGCACACTACTGTTGTAGTGAATGTATTGTCCGGTGAAAGTGGATTTTCTATGTATGGCCAGTGTCAAATCTACGTTTGCTTCTCGAGTGATTTTGATGTCAAGGAAGGGAAAACTGTCGTCTTTCTCTACCTCGAGAGTGAATTTGATGTCTGGATCGACTCCCTTTGCTTGTTTGAGGATTTCGGAAGGGTGTGCTGCTTCTGAGATGAACAACAAGATATTATCTACATACCTTTTGTAGAGTGCGCTCTGGTCAATTATATCTTTTAGGCTCGTTTTTTACAGGTGATACATGTATACATCTGCCAGGAGGGGTGCGATACAACTTCCCATAGCTACACCATTGATCTGGTGGTAGTATATCCCTTCGAATGTAAATTGCACGTTTTTAGTAAATCCTAATATGAGGTCTTTGATGTCATTGGTGTCTATAGGGAAGTAAAAAAACTCATTTTTGATGAGGTCAGACCTTTACATGCAAACACACATACACACAAACACAAACGCATACACACTCACCAACTAGGCAAAACAAGAAACAGCAGTAAAAATGAGTCAGATTTGTTACCACTAGCATAATCAATTGAAAACCCAAAATGAATAAATATGTATGATTGTATAAGAGATGATTAGTATTCACGAAATAAATGGCCTTTATCCACTTTGTTATTTGTGTTTTCCTAATTATAAGAATATATATATATATATATTTATATACGGTGCGTGTATAAATTAAGTATAAATTAACGAGAAACTCAGTAAAATGCCAACGAATATTGAATCATCAATGAAAATCCCCTTACAATTGCTGTTCTTTGCAAGAAAGAAACATTTATACTTAAAACAATTATTAAATTCTCATAAAAGAAATAAAGAAATTAACGAATAAATAAATTGATCCAACGATCACACATATACTAATCATCAAAAACAAGACAATTAATACATTGTAAAGCCGCATTTGCATAAAATGAATATTTAATACGTACAAGTAAATACCTATAATCCCAACGAATAGACTACAAAATTCGCGAATAGAAATCAAAAAAAAAATTTGAAAGTTCTGCCTATCCTTTAAGTTGTCCCATTACCAAATTTAAAATAGCTGATTTATATGCGCGTTTTTCGAAAACATTAACGCCTTTATTTTAGGACTTGACTAAAATGAATATATGCACCCGTATATGATATGCAGCCTTGCGTCCAATTTACAACAAAATAATGAAAAACATTTCAGTAAAAGCAGTCAAACATGTCGTAAATATTTCAAATATAATTCTGTACAATTCTTTTGCAAGCAAAAGAACGCGCCTGACAACATTTTATAGGAAAGATATTTCTAAATTAGCAATTTCGTGTAGATATTCCTGCGAAAATCATCAAAGAAGATTAAATAAACTCAAAAAAGGCCAATTTTCTAAACTTCAAGTTTAATCATCGCCATGTTCACAAAAAGCGGCAATCGTGAAATTTTATTGCATCAAATTCATTAGCAAAGTACGCTTACGATCCACCACTCTGGACATCAAGTAATCGTGGGTGGTAAACAGCATCAACCTTGATCTGCTGCAGAAATTGATCATCATTGAACTAGCACTAGCTGCGTTATTGTTTATTAGTATAACAAAGATTTTTTTCTGTACAAAGATAGTTTGGCAATGGCCTGTGTAACTTGTAGCAGACACCGAGAGAGACGTGCCCTGAATCGAGCTCTCTCTGCGGCAAAATCTGGACAGTATTTGAAGTATTCTCAATAAGGACGAAACTTGTCTACTGGTTGAATCGCCTTTACTAGATTATACGATGATTATTTTGTAAATAAATATGTATGTATATAAAGAAATGGTGTTTAAATCAAGGTCGTAACTTTGTTTTAAGCAATTGTAATCACCGCACGAGAAATGCTATAAAAAGAATATTGTTCTTTTTTATTTTAAACAAATTAGGCATTTTTATGACACTATTGTGTATTGATTAAGATAAAATATAGGTCTTATTTTTGTTTATTCTGATAATGAAATATTTCTTCAAATTCTAACATTGAGAATATCCATTGAATATATTTGCCTCTTCATAAAGTGTTAATATCCTTTTTATAAAAAATATTTCATAGATAATATTTAGTTTGACTCAAATATGTGACTGTTTATTCAAATTTGAAAGACATATATGACACCACCGTCTATATATATATATATATATATATATATATATATATATATATATATATATATATATATATATATATATATACAAGACCAAAACAATGTACACTATAGAATAACATTTACTAATAAATCTTATTTCTACCAGTATCCACAGCCATTGTTCTATATTCGTTAGTATATTCGTTCATCCAATCCCAACTGTACATTTTTCGTAACCAATCCCATCTTCAATTTGTTAGTCCTTGTTTTGCGCAATTACGACCACTCCCTTTGCGTTGCGTCACTTGATGTGCCATTGCTTTCATTGTAATTGCGTAAAAGCGATGACACACCAAATGACGATACGCAATAGGAGTGGTCTAAATCGCGCAACAGAAAGACTGACATAAAGAAGAGTGGATTGGTCACGACAAATGTACAGTTGGGATTGGATGAACGAATATACTAACGAATCCAGAACAATGACTGTAGATCCTGGTAGAAATCATATTTATTTATGAATGTTATTCCATGGAGTAAGTAGTTTTGTTCTTATATTTTAAGCAATTGCGAAAATTGCAACTATAACTATATATATATATATATATATATATATATATATATATATATATATATAGGGTTCCCACAAGTCCTGTCATTCCGAAACCGTCCAAAATTAGTTTACGTGTAATTGTTTGTGAACCTATCTTTTACGAATTTATTTTACAAATTTACTGGACTTCAATTCCTGTCCCATCCTCAGGATTGAAAACATACTCACAGAATTTAAATTTTTAAACGTGATATCGTAATTCAAAACAGATCTATTTTTATTCAATATACTTCCTAATGTATTGATACTTTTACCTACTCCAATATCCTGGCTTAAATCAAGTTTGCGTGCTTGAAGTAAACACCAATCCCGTTGGATTTATCCAATCATCGAAAGAAATAGCAAAGTTACCACCAGTCACACGTAATGACGCATTTTGACCTTCCATGATCATCATCAGAGTACGACGCCAAACTGACTAGCGAGGATCAAACCGCATAGTGTATATATGAAAATCAAAATTATATATGCGGCTCTCATCTCTAGTAGTCTCGCATATATTGTACGTGACTGGAAATGTCGGTTGCACAATTTCTATGCAGTTACGAACATTAGTTGTTTGTATTTATATATATATATATATATATATATATATATATATATATATATATATATATATATATATAGACAATACAATTAAACAATAATTGATTGCTCGGGTGGTGGCAAGAATTCTTTAACTCAAGCTAGAGAGCTTGAAGTAAACACCAATCCTGTTGTATTTATCCAGGCGTCGAACAACATGGTAAAACCAAAGTCAGTCACTCGTACTGACGCGTTTCGACCTTCCATGATCATCATCAAATTACGACGGTAAAGCGACTGGCAAAGATAAAATTGCAATGCATATTTATGCAAGGCAATATTAGATATGCATCTTTCACGCATAGTAGTCTCGCATGCATTGTACTTGATTGGAAATGTCGGCTGCAGAACGTTATTGTTCGTGACTGCATAGAAATTGTACATCAAATATTTCTAGTCACGTAAAATGTAAGCGAGACTACTATAAGTGATAGCCGCATACCTAATTTTTAAGCATTGCGGTTTGATCCTCGCTAGTCAATTTGCCGTCGTACTCTGATGATGATCATGGAAAGTCGAAACGTGTCAGTACGTGCCATTGATGGTAGTTTTGTTATGTTGGTCGACGACAGGTTAAATACAATGGGAGTGGTGTTTAATTAATGCACGCAAACTTGATTTAAAGAATTGCTACCACCATCTGCGCTATCAATGACTGTTTACGTTGTGTAAATGATTTGGTAAAAAATTTGGTGTTTTTTATTCAAACACACAAACGTGATTAGGATGTGTACTTGCAATAATGGATGGAGCAGTATTTGATGCTTTGAATCTATTTACTAATGTAGAAAAGTGGCTGCATTTTTTAATTTTTTTGCTGCATGATTTTGTTATAGCACTTTGATAAGCCTTATTATGATAATTTTTAAAGTATCGTTAAAGATTTTGTAGACTTAGTCTTCGTCGAAGATTAGGTGATAATAGCAAATAAGTTAATTAATAAGTGAATTGTCTTCTGTTGGCCAGGGCTTAAGGGAAAGAATAGCTTGTTAGTGTACTTTCTAATTCCATTACTTGCATGGCTATACCTTAAATGGTTAACGCAATAAAATGGAATATATTATGTAGTAAAGCTATGCTAAAACTTTAAGAGAAAACTTTTAAAGACGAGTTGATATAAAAAGGCTTAATATATTTAAAACACCACAAATTGTTTCAATGCATCGTTCATAACATGTATATATTTATGTACGTAAGTATGTATGTATGTATGTATGTATGTATGTATGTATGTATGTATGTATGTATGTATGTATGTATGTATGTATGTATGTATGTATGTATGTATGTATGTATGTATGTATGTATGTATGTATGTATGTATGTATGTATGTATGTATGTATGTATGTATGTATGTATGTATGTATGTATGTATGTATGTATGTATGTATGTATGTATGTATGTATGTATGTATGTATGTATGTATGTATGTATGTATTTAGGCATGTATGAATTTATGTATGTATGTATGTATGTATGTATGTTTGTATGTATTTATGTATGTATGTATGTAGGTATGTATTTATGTATGTATGTATGCATGTATGTATGTATGTAGGAATGTATTTATGTGTGTATGTAAGTATGAATATATTTATTTACGCGTGTATTTATTCATTTATTTATCTACATATATGTATATATATATATATATATATATATTTATATATTTACAAAACTACCGCCAGCCGCAACGCCCTGACGCGTTTCGACCTTCCATGATCATCCTCAGAGTACGACGGCAAACTGACTATCGAGGATCAGACCACATTGAATATATATGGAAATCAAAGTTAGATATGCGGCTCTTACCTCTGGCAGTCTCGCATACATTGGACTTGACTGGAAATGTCTGCAGCACAAATTCGATGCAGTCACGAACATTAACTGCTTGCAGCTTTCGCCACATATACATATATAGGCAATACAATTTAACAATAATTGATTGCGCGGGTGGTGGTAACAAATCTTTAAATAAAGTTTGCGAGCTTGAAGCTGTTCGACGACTGGTTAAATACAATGGGATTGGTGTTTGCTTCAAGCTCGCAAACTTCATTTAAAGAATTGAAACCACCACCCGCGCAATCAATTATTACTATTTCCTGGCTTAATACCTATTCTCTTATGCTCACTGTATTCACGAAAAAAACCTAATCCCATCACACACAACAACCTATACACACATAAATGTTTTCTAAACTAAATTGACATTTATGGATGGAGTATAAGCAAACTCTAAGGATTGACATACAATCTCACCGTGAAGTCTCGATTTATTTAATTTTTTTTTCTGACGCGTAGCAGGATCAACAAAAAACTACCTAAATTCCATTTGTTTTGTTCGCTGACTTCACTGTTTTCTGCGCAGTTTCAATGGAGTAACGATAACAGCTTATAATAAATAGCCCGTGATTTGCGAATAGTTACTGTTTGCAGTTATTATTCACTGAAGTCAAAAAACTAGACTGAAAATTGAATAACTCGGGCTATTTAAGCTGAAGTCATAAATGCCAATTAGAAATCGAACTTTCAAAGACAACTTCACATAGGCATTTTTGTCAGAATTACTATGCGGACTTTACTACTGCTAATCTTCTTTCTACTAGGAATTTGCAATAACTTGTCGAAAAGGCACCGGAAGTAAACAACTGACGCGAGCTACAGTAGATTGGCGATTGTACTATGAATTGACATTACAAGAGCACAAGCCATAGTGAAGCTTTTTTAGCTACGTAATGAATTGCACGTGTCTTAGTGATACTAAACAATCATAAAGAACATACCGACGTTTTGCGTTAAACAGATAACTGAATAGTCTAGCAATACACATCGTTTCGATGACAAGTGTACTATCCTAAAAACCAACCCGACAGCTTCCTTGCAATATGAGTACACACTGTATGTCTAGATGCGGCTTATTTAATATCACGTTTGGAACATCTACACGTGAAGATGGTAATTGTAATGCTTCTCAACGCATTCCTGTCTTGTTGCAGTTGGTCAAATATCTGCAGCTCCAAGGAAACCGGAGACGGCTGATGATACATGGAGAACGAGTAGCTTGGCGAATGGAATGAGAAAGTGTTTTATATAAGCCCATGTGCAACTTAATTAAGGCCGTGCATAAGAGATAGTAAGTAATATTAGAAAATTATCCATAAAAGAGATAAATATACATTTTATTGATTAGTTATTAATTTTCAAGCAAGACGAGACGCTTATTACAATTAATGATATATTTTCGTTATAAATCAAATGAATAAATAACTTTAATTAATAATAAAAATAAAAGCCATGTATTTGGAAATATTGAAATGTCTCCATTAGCGTTATTTTCATGACAGGCATAACAATTGACTTTTTAAAAGGACTAGTAGGAAAATATCAACTTATATAAATCGAAAATTTAAACGATTATAACCACTTTGTTTCAATTACAACTTCCTATACATAGCGCTTCATATGTTTTATGGATTATGTTATTTGAAATCTTGATTGAAGGATTCGTAACGACAATCCAGCAGAAACTGACATGACCGTTTGACAATAAAATAAAATTTCATAAGAAAAGTGTTCGGTCCATCTCTGGTGATAATTTTAGAAGAAATACAGAACCAGAGTTTAACAACTAACCGATGATAAATAATGGAGTGTTTGTTCCAAAATACTCGGTATATTGCCAATTTTTTGTGAGAATTTTCTGTTGTAGATTAGCAAATATGCATAAAGCACCATTTGTCAATGGTAATACAAATTTTTACTTGCTCAACATAAGATGTCCTCATAATTATATCTGAACGATTTGTTTAATAGAGGTGCAATTCCTCATTTATAAGAGCTAGAACTCCCTATCATTTCGAACCGCTTTCTTATTTTTTTCTAACGTCAATGGAATACTTTATGAATTAGTTGTCAAATTGAAATTATCTTAAAAAGCACAGAGATACGTCCATACGTTCGGTCAGTCAATGATGAATTAAATTGTTTCTACACATAACATGGTATCATTGAATGTTTGTTATCCTCCTTAATCCAATTTCAATCAGAGTAGAATTAAATGCCTCAGTGGGTGTAGTTGAAAGTAGTTTTATATATTTTTTACGGTAATGATGCACGACGATTGGCGTTTCTTTAAAGCCTACAAATGCGACTTAAATAAATGCGTGTTAATAATGGTATTTTACAGACCAGAGATTCATTAAAATATATGAGATTATTATATAAATTACATGAGAAATACCGCGAAAATATACAATTTCATTACCCATCGTTCGGACTGACTGAAAAATAACTAACGTAAATGAGATCATATGGACTATTTATTTTTACATATAAATTTGATTTCAAATTTAATCAACAGTATTTACTTTTGCCAGATTTATATTAATTAATTTCACTAGTCAGAGATTTGAGTTGTAACACCTGGTTACTTCTATTTAACATATGTTTAGAATAAATTAATGGGCTTCACCTTTCTTATTCATTGGATTAATAGAATGAAATCTGATTGGAAAGAACGAGATTAAAGGCAAATGCACCTAAATAAAGAGTCGTGTGGTGCTTCGAAACTAAATAATATTTTTAAATTAGAAATAAATTCTTGAAAGTGATATAGGCCAAAATCACATATTGAAGTTATTCGTCCCGTTCTTTAGCTAAACTGTCTTCAATTACAGACACTAACCCGTCTCAATCTTACGCCATTGCCGTTAAAGTTCGCCAGAACACCCACAATAACGGATAAATCCAAACTGTGTATATGGAATTCTTTAAATCAAGTTTGCGAGCTTGAAGTAAACACCAATCCAATTGTATTTAACCAATCGTCCAACAACATAACAAAACTACTGCCAGCCGCAACGCTATGACGCGTTTCGACCTTCCATGATCATCATCAGAGTACGACGGCAAACTGACTATCGAGGATCAAACCGCATTGAACATATATGGAAATCAAATTTAGATATGCGGCTCTCACCTCTAGCAGTCTAAGCATTTTTTTTTTTTTTTTTTTTTTGTGTGTGTTTGTGAACTTGACTGGAAGAACCCAATTTTTTTGGATTAACGAATTATCCTAAATTAGTTTTACCATTGAAGGTGTTTAAATATGAAAAAAATAGATGAACTATTTGTTGAATAGAAAACTTCACTTTTGGGCTATTAAATTTTACAGGCTATGTCAGGGCATACCTATTGTCAAATAAATTTTAACGTAATTTAAACTAAAATAAGAATTCTGACAAAAGTATTAATGATTATAAATTAAAGGATCTTTATAAGCGGCTACAAAATTTTAATTCTTTTTTTTATGGGACAGGTTATAAAAAATGGGCTTTGTGTTTATCATACTTACAAAATTTTAGCTTCAATAATGAATTTCACTCTCTTCGCAATTAAATTTGAAATGTGACAAAAGCTTGAATTAGGGAAATTGCATAGTAGACATTTCGGTAAAGTAAAATGCATGCGTGGCTATGCCTGACGAGAGATATATTTCAAGTATTGTAAATCTTGTATATACACTGCTGTTCAATCTTCATCAGATGGAGATCTACTGTGTGTTGACGATGATCAAAGAAGATCCAACCATTAAATACTGTTTGTTGCGGAGAACTAATAAATATGCAAGTATGTATTAGGTGTTGCGGACCTAGTAACAAATTAGTTCAGTTGTGACCAGAAGGATAAACCAAAGACAACATGAATGGAAAGTATAATCTCATGCACATTCGTTTCGTGCTTACTGGCGACTCATCAGTAGGAGCCGGTACTACGCCCTTTAACAACTATATATTTGGGGGAGGAATGTATCGTCCATTATCCCACATTTCTCACCCAAATATATAGTGGTTAAATGGCGTAATACCGGCTCCTACTGATGAGTCGCCAGTAAGCACGAAACGAATGTGCATGAGATTATACTTTCCGTTCATGCTGCCTTTGGTTTATCCTTCTGGTCACAACTGAACTAATTTGTTACTAGGTTCGCAACACCTAATACATACTTGCAAGATCCAACCATGTCGGTATGTTCGGTATGTGCCAATTTTGTGGTTGGCGCTTATCATCAGAATAAATTTATTTTTAGTTAATGATTAGAGATTCGTGTACAATAATTTGTCACATCATGCGGTATTACCGATAGGTATTTCTTATAAACAAAAGCTGTATTAGTTTATTCGGATGTGCTGACATCCGCTTGGTTAAAACGACTTTAAGTCGACTGAGTAAAGCTTATCAAAACGTGAGAAGATTAATTTGTACCAGTGATTCACAGGTCAACGAAAGCGTCAAGCTACATTGTGTTTAAATGAAGACAAATTAAACTTATCTCGAAAATTAGCATTATTCGGATTACGGTTACGCAAACGATTTGCATAAAATCATTAAGCTTTTAAAAAAACTTAATGCCTTAACTTGAAATGTCTATTTGAGAGAGAAAAAATAAAATATAGTAAAATTTATGAAGTAATATTGTTATTGCAACTACAGTTAACTGGTGCACACTACTTAATTAGAAGCGTAGCAAACGAGAGAAAAAGAATGTTTCCGTGTAAAATAATTAGTTGAATATACGCACATTAAAATAAAAATGCGCATAATTATAAACGATAAAGTGGTGCTAGAGCAGAACAGCGAGCTTGCGAATTTCCCAGCTAGTTTCGCAATCAAGTAAAATGCTTTTTTAGTTAATGTAATTTCGTTTGAGAACGGGAATTTGCAAATGGCTCTTCTTAGGTCTGATGGTAGAGCCAGAAAATTACCCGGAATTAGTGATACTAAATAAGCGAAGTGCTTAGAGCATTCCTGGAGATAGCATCCGAGCATTAAAAAGAATAATAAATAAATTATTATCATTAAAATTTGTTTTACATCTAGGTCTTGCCTTAAGCGAGCGAAACCACAATTATTTTTATATACTTAATATACGCTGTCGCAATTTGTAAGAGGGGTTCTGGATCCAATTTAAAACGATAGTTCAAGTGTCAACCGTCAATGTGAGTTTCAGGCAGAGGAAACCGCAATCATTTGAGCTCGTTTAGATTAAACGCTATCGTTCTTCACACAGTTAGAATTAGTGTGAGGGACAGAACTCACTTCGACTTATAAAATGGGAATAAAATCAAAAAAAGTTTTATTCGGGAAAGTGCGAATTTTTAAATAAACAACAACTAGTGATACATAAGCCAATTTTGTTTTATTTATTATTAGACAAGCTATTAATATGTGCTGCTTAGTTTATGGCGTAAACAATGTAAGATACCTCATGGAGTGCACCGACAAGGATTGACTATAATCACACGAGGTTACATTTACTAACGAGAAATTTCAATAGAAACTTTTAGTATCCAATAAAATGTAGATGCGCAACTGATGCAGTGGATATCCAAAGAATTGTCAGTCTTAAAATGAAATCATTTGAAACCCAAAAATAAAGGAAGAGCAAAATTTTAGACATGCGTATAAAGCATTTCCTCACTAGTGAAAAAAATGTATTTCTAATGTATATTCGTCTAAAGATCCGTTCATTGTATTCTCAATCGATGTATTTGCACTAAACCATAGATTTCGACTAGGCTTCTCGTGTATTTTGAACTCAGCGATAGGAATAATGTTGATTGATGCCATACCAGCAGAATTTGCGAACCTGCTTAAATCCTGACACACCGACTTGTCTATCCCTAGTAATGTAAAATTTCAATGACTTTAAACTAACTAATCAATTAATCCAAAATTGGTTGCGCGGGAGATTGTTAGGTGATTGTACTATTCTATACTCCCACGCTTCTCACGAAAATATATAGTTGTTAGTGGGCGTAATACCGGCTCCCACTAACCGGTGCCAATTAAGCACAAAAACGATGTGCACGAGATTTTATGTTCCGTTAATGCTGCATTTGATTTATCCTGCTGAACATATTTGAACTCTTTTTTTATCCTGTGCGCAACACCTAACATACAAGATTTCCAATCTTGTAGAAATTGTTTATACACTAATATCTCTCACTAATTTTCGCTCTTTTGGTATTTCGCGTTTTATATTTTTTCAAATACTTATTAATCGAGGTTGCGATCTTGATATAAACATCTGATCCATTATGTACATGCATTTGTTAGTATAAACTAAGTATTGTATTGTGTGGAAAAGGAAATTCATCCATTAGACCGGTTTCGTCCTTATTGGAACTCATCACGTACTGTCCGGAATTGCCGCGGACAGGACTCGAACCTGGGCATGTCTGCTTCGGAATCTGGTACTCTAACCACTGAGGGACTCCGCTGCGTCATTGTTTTAGTCTTACTTATCAGATTACAAAATCAGTGAAAAACGACCGCATGATTTTTATGCATTATTTGGAAATTGTAGACACAGCTACACTGTAATTATCGTGCAGACGAAGCTGCCTTACTATATTTAACTTTTTAAAACTAACATTAACATCATTCCCTGTTTTTGAGAAAAAGATAATTGTTTAGCAACATTACGTATATATATTGTGTTCACAATCTGGTATAGGTACATCGCTGACAATATTAAAAGTTTGGAATTCACAATTGCCACAAGATTAACCTGTTTATGAATGCTTTCATTAAAACACAAGAATACACCGAAATAAAAATTAATCTTTTATATAGCACGACCTCGGACCTCACATATTTCAATAATTTGGTCTACTCCCAGATATATTAATTAATTAGTTTTGTCAATATGTATATAAATAATCAAATAATCAGATAATTGAAAATTGTGCGTAGTGTGCAGCAGGATGACTCAGTAATTAGAGCACCAGATTCGGAAGCAGACGTGCCCCGGTTCCAGCCGTGTTCGCGGCAAATTCTGGACAGTACATGATGAGGTCCCAATTAGGACGAAACTAGTCTACTGGTTGAATTGCCTTTTCCACATTATAAAATATTTTGTTTATATTGACGAATGTACGTGCATAATGGGTCAGGTGTTTATATCAAGATCGCAATCTTTATTAACACGTAATATCCAATATAGGTTTGTGAACCACAACTTTTGTGTTCTGATTCCTCGGGAATTTTTAGATACCGTACTCATGAAACACATTAACAAAATTAAATTTCCAATGACAAATGTCCTAAAAATTAGAAAGACTTGTTCTAACTACTGAAAAACTTCTACCCAGAGTAGGGCTATAATATATATATATATATATATATATATAGGTATATATATATATATATATATATATTGTACCCTTCCTGTGTGCAAAAACAAAAAGAAATTTTATCGGATATAAGAAAATTTTCTTTCTCATGGTGTTCTCAAATATCTACTCATGAACATATCTTTATATATAAATTGGAAAGCAAACAAGATAGAAATGTGTGAACAAAGAGAGTGTGAAAAATAGAAACCAATCAAATTGCGTGCGTCACATTCAGTTCAAGCTCAATATTTGTACGTGCTTCTTCTGCTTACATAAATCCGGCTGCAATTTGTTTATCCATAAGGCTTCGTATGTAGCTAGCTCCCTTTTGTTTCTGCATTTAGTAATTACATTGAATGCTACGTCTGGAGAACATACGTGCGTTGTTTCGATGATGTGTTGCGCAATAGCAGACGTGTTTTCACCATTTGATTTAAAACAGGCGTTCAAGTTGCAATGTTCTCTCATTCGAGTAATTAACTGTCTGGTTGAGCGGCCTACGTAAGTTGATCGACAACTTGCGCATGTATATTGGTAAATAATATTTGATATCGACATTAACGGTTGTTTCTCTCTGATTGCTGGTAAAGGCAAGTGTGTTACCCTAAATAACACTCGTAGTTTGGCTGCATTAAATGTGCGTGTCAATGCTGCTTCAACTTTCTTTTTTGCCATTCGGGAAACTGCATCTCCCTTAAATGGGATGTTTAGGTAGACGGTTTTCTTCTCTGGCCCATAGTACGTCTGTTTCTGGTTAACTCCCCTTTAATAATTGATTCAATTAATTGTCTGGGATAGCCATTAGACATTAAATCGTTAATTGCCTTATTATATTCATTTTCTTTAGAATCTTGACTAACCAACCTGTCAATTCTTGAAAAGCAACCACGAACTGTTGATAATTTATATTGAAATGGCACAAAACTGCTGTAATGCAAATACTGTGCGGACCATGTTGGTTTATGGTAAATTGTTCTGTTTAATTTACCATTAGTTTCTTTCTTTAACAATACATCAAGGAAAGGCAGACAGTCATCTTTCTCGTGTTCTGAAGTGAAACCGATATTCTTATGTGCTTTGTTGAAACTTGGAAGCAATGTTCGTGATTGCGACCTGTTTTTAAGTACAAGAAATATATCATCCACGTACCGTATATATTGAGCACATTTACTTATGTCACTCTTTAATGATGTATTTTCTAGGTGCCCTAGAAAAATCTCAGCCAACACTGGAGATAAGGGGCTTCCCATTGCGACACCATCAGTCTGTTTGTAGATTTTTCCATTAAAACGAAATCGTACGTCTTTCGTGCATAATAAGATAAGCTTGCGTAGAGTTTGACCTGGCACCGGCGATGGTAATATATCGTGTTCTACCGCTTTGACTATAATGTCAATGGTTTCATCAATTGGAACATTTGTAAACAAAGACGTAACATCAAAAGATACCATAATCTTGTTTTTAACATTTATATCTTGAATTTTGTTTACAAACTCAAACGAATCGGCAACCGAATGATTACCTAGTAGTTTACGTAATGGTTCAAGTAAACGAACTAGCCATTTAGCTAGTGCATGAAACGGAGAATTTACCATTGATAAAATTGTCCTCATAGGACAACCGCTTTTGTGTGTTTTTGGTAATCCGTACATTATTGGTGTAGATGATCCAACTGGTTTGAGCTTCTGTGCAGTGGCCTCATCAATAAAACCGGCATCTGTCAAAATCTTAATTTCATTAATAACTTTGCGCTCCACCTTGTCTATTTCATCTGATTTATCGTCTAGACGTGTGAATTTTGTATTGTCATTTAACACGTTTTCCATCTTTTGTACGTATTCAGATTTGTCCATTATAACTGCGCTCTTTCCTTTATCAGCGCGTAGTATTTTGATGTCTGCATTTCTGCTGATATTTCTAAGTGCATTTAGATGCTGCTGTGTCAACGCATGCTGCTCTGCACATTTAGACGATTTCAGGTGTGAAGCCTGATCAACTAGTGTAGCCTTGAACCAATTTTATAATCAATACTGGTAGGCTCCAAGTCAGCTGTTTGTTCAAATAACAATTCAAATGCTGCCTCAAAATCAACATTGCATTTATTAGAAAGGGGATCATACTCGGTCTATCGATATATATATATATATATATATATATATATGAGGTCTTGATGTCATTGGTGTCTTTAGGGAAATCATAAAACTCATTTTTGATGAGGTCACACAAAATCTCCGTTGTCTTATCCAGTGGTATGTTTGTAAATAAGGATGATGCGTCAAGCGAGACCATTTTATTCTGTAGAATGTTCTTCCCTTTGGTCATGCCTATGAGTACTTGATAGTGTTTGCGTTTATGATGTTTCGTATTGATTGAAGTATTTTGAAGAGAAACTTAGCTAGTTTATTTTTTGCGGGGCGTTGATCATTGACATAATAGGCTGCATCGAGAGAGCTCCTGAGGCTGTCACGGCTTTATGAGTTTTTGGTTTACCGTAAAATCTTGCGGTGTTTGTTCCGACTGGTTTTGCATATTGGATTTCTTCTATGAGTTTTGATCTAATATCGGCATATAATAGTTAAATACTGTTTGTTGCGAAGAACTACTATATATGCAAGTATGTATTAGGTGTGGCGAACCTAGTAACAAATTAGTTCATTTGTGACCAGAAGGATAAACCAAAGACAGCATGATCGGAAAGTATAATCTCATGCATATTCGTTTCGTGATTACTGGCGACTCATCAGTATTACGCCCTTTAACCACTATATATTTGGTCGAAGAATGTGGAATAATAGGACGTTAATATAAAGACGCGTCTATTGTACACGATCAACGCCCATGATAAAACCAGCTAAGTTTCTCTGAAAAATACTTCAAACTAATACGAAACATCATAAACGCAACACTATCAAGGGCCTCTGAATAGCAGATGAACTGAAGGTAGAACATTCTAAATGGTCTCACTGGCATCTCTCATCCCTTACTTACAAAAAATACCAATGGATAAGAAAACGAAATCTTGTAAGATCATATATATATATATATATATATATATATATATATATATATATATATAAATATATATTCATTGTACCATTCCTGTATTCAAAAACAAAAAGAAATTTTATCAGATATAAGAAACATTTCTTTCGCATTGTCTTCTCAAATATCTACCAATGAACATATCTTTATACAGTCTGGAAAGTTAAAACAAACATAGAGAGAGCGAAAACAGAGTCAATCAAATTAAGAAAGTCACATCCAGTTCAAGCTCAATGCTTGTACGTGCTTCTTCTGCTTACATAAATCCGGCTGCAATTTGTTTATCCATGAGGCTTCGTATGTGGCTAGCTCCCTTTTGTTTTTGCATTTAGTAATTACTTTGAATGCTACGTCTGGAGAACATACGTGCGATGTTTCGATGATGTGTTGCGCAATAGCAGACGTGTATTCACGGCTGTTTCTCTTTGATTGCTGATAAAGGCAAGTGTGTTACCCTAAATAACACTCGTAGTTTAGCTGCATTAAATGTGCGTGTTAATGCTGCTTCAACTTTCTTTTGTGCCATTCGGGAAACTGCATCCCTCTTAAATGGGATGTTTAGGTAGACTTCCTTTGCTGGCCCAAAATACGTCTGTTTCTGTTTAATTCCCATTTTAATAATTGATTCATTTAATTGTCTGGGATAGCCATTAGACATTAAATCGTTAATTGCTTTATTATATTCATTTTCTTTAGAATCTTGACTAACCAACCTGTCAATTCTTGAAAAGCAACCACGAACTGTTGATAATTTATATTGAAATGGCACAAAACTGCTGTAATGCAAATACTGTGCAGATCATGTTGGTTTATGGTAAATTGTTCTGTTTAATTTACCATTAGTTTCTTTCTTTAATAGTACATCTAGGAAAGGCAGACAGTCATCTTTCTCGTGCTCTGACGTGAAGCCGATATTCTTATGTGCTTTGTTGAAACTTTGAATCAATTTTCGTGAATGCGACCTGTTCTTGTACTTACTAACAAATAGGACTGCCAGATATGGACGGAAACTGTCTAGTAAATAAGTTGTAAAGTTATTTTACATCATGTCTTCTTTAAACCTACTAGGTATTAATATTTGTATATGTATATGTTTTGTCGATGTAAACTAAACATTGAGGAAGTTAGCACAGGTGGTTTAACAAGTAGACTGGTTTTGTCCTTCTTGGCAACTCGTAAAGTGCTTCAAAGTGTTAAAAACTTCAACTACGCCACCATTTGCTCATGTCATTTAATTTTAAGTTTTACATCAGCTTATGAGTTGCTTAGATTTTTCCTCTGGTGAGGTCAATTTGACATTAGATGAGATAAACCCTGGTCTCTTGTTATTGAACAGACACCATGCCACATGAGAAATTGTTTATAAATTTAAACTTTATGCAATGACTTTTGTTATAAATATGTTCTAATTATACATTTTGCATTGCATATATTAACAAAAGAAAGCCAAGAAGATTGGTGTCGTTTCTATTTGGAGTTCATCGAATAATTGTCAGAACTTGCCGCGACAGTGTCTCGAAACCGGTCGAATTTATTCTCGGAGTCTTTCAATTATCCACCATATATAATCAGACCGTGATATAATAATTTAATTAATTAAATATTTGTGAGAAACTGATGGTTTAGTAAATTATATTTGATATCCTATTTTAGTTCCGTATATAAAGCATTTACTTTTAAGTTTGTGTAACATTTATACGTTGCGGAGATTGCAACTACAATTTCAACTTGATTGCATGCAAAAGGATATGGTTTACGCATTTTGCATTATTTTTCACAAAGTAAACGCTTTTTAACGTGACAAGGAGAGCTTTGTTATAGATCTTGGTGAAACACCAATCTTATTCTTAAAAAGTATAATTCAAATGTGCTCCGACTAGCGTCATTTTGACTTTGCGCTCCGGTGGGCACAGGCACAATTTTAGTTAAAGTTTACTTGAGATAGTGATTTCATCAAGGCTTAACTTTTCCCAATGGGTGGGGACAGTTTGATATTGAATTTAATAATATAAATAATTTAGCTGCAAGATATGTTAACGCCACAGTGGAACGCAATCTAGAGCCATGCGAAATGAATGTTAACTACACTCCATTTAATCGAACAAGCTGAAGTAATGTTTTTGAGTTTCCCTTTAATTATTTTGAAATGTGAGGCTTAATGGAATTAATAGCACCCTTTTCATATGCAGAAAGTAAAAGAAATTGTGTCAGATACAAGATCAGTTTCTTTCTCATGCTCTTCTCAATTATCTACAAATGAACATCTCTTCAAACTAGTAGGAAGTGAAAACGTGGAGAGAATATTGTTTAAGGTAACATTCAATCGATCGGTTGATTCACCTTTAGTTCACGCTAAATGCACGCAAAATCTTCTTCTGTGTGAATATATCCAGCAGGCGGTTCTTTATCCATAAAGCACCGTATGAAGCTAACTCCTACCTGTTATTGCATTTGATTTAAAACAGGCGTTTAAGTTACAATGTTCTCTCATTCAAGTAATTAACCGTCCGGTTAATCGGCCCACGTAATTTGATCGATAAATTGCGCATGTACTTTGCTAAATAATATGAAACTAATTCAAATTCTCTATTTCTCCTGTAAACCAGTTAGAGGTCTGGAACGAAAACGTTTGCGAAAATGTGCATTTATCTTTCAAATATCCTATATTTGACTAAACGATTGACATTTTTGAATACTAAATGTACTAATGCATCTTTGCAGTATGTGACAAAAATTATGCTAATCCAGTTTGCAACTTGAGATATGCACCCATGCCTATTTAAACTGGTTGACTATTAAACCGCGCAATCGATGTGTGTTTATGTCTGCTTCCGATGTGATATAATCGTGTTTTAACCTTTGCATACCTAACGTAGTAGAAGTGCCTCTAGGTATGCGGCGAACTGGCATTTTCTACTCTGGCAATTGGAATGACACCAGACGATTTCAGCCTGCTTATTAATGGAAAACAAATGTCTACCATAAATGTTAAATCTTTGCTATGTTGCCTCGTCAGTTTGACATTTATTTTTTTCATTTTGACATTTATATCCTAGACCCAGTTTGTAAACTTTTTTTGTCAGAAGCCTATTTCCACCTTGTTACATTTACATTAACTTGTTGCGCTTTGACGACATATCTTCAGGTTTGAAATTACGTTTGTTTTTTAAAAGAATTCAGTCTCAATAGGTCCTACTCAAACAAAATATTGTAAATAAAACTTATCTAACCTAGAAATGAAATTTTGCCTTATCTGGCATTGATAGTTTATCAAATGTGTATATTTACATTCGTGAAATTAAGTTATTCAAAATATTTTCAAAAAAATTAGGATCAAAAGCCAAAGTACAATAAGCAATCATTGATTGCGCGGGTGGTGATAACAAACCTTTAAATAAATATGACTATCTACAGGTTGCCAAATGCCTCGTCATCTAATTAGTGACGCGCCTGAATGGATTACCGAGATTCCCAATGTCCCTAGCTACTATCTAGCGAAACCACAGCCAATGGAAAGGGCTTGGCAAAAACAGCGGGGAAAGAAGACCACGTTGAGCTCGACTCTATTCTGAATAAGTAAAGAGACGTGACGGGTTTAGCATAGTTGGGCGGCTGCCAGTGAAATATCACTATTGTCATATTCTTTTTACTTATTCAGTAAAACTGGTCGAGTAGCTTGTGTACTCGTCATGAATCTTGGTCATTCTGACTGCTTCTGGTGATCCGGCTAGTGGCGTGCGACTCGCTCTGAAGACATTGTCATCAGCAGAGTTTGACTGGGGCGGTACATCTGTCAAACGGAAATGCTGGTGTCTCAAGGCGAGTTCAGCCGGGACTGAAACCTGGCGTAGACGTATGACTGACGGCAGATTTGCTATGTTGTTCGACGACTGGTTAAATCCAAAGTACATATTGCATTAATTTCTCTTTTTGCTTCTGCAACATTGACGAAAAGTCTTGTTCGCAAGGACAGGGAAGCCAAATCACTTTCGCATTTGGCTCACTTTCAAATCTCCGCAGTTTTTGTTGGCCGCGCGCCGAATTCATTTTTACTACAACAGCAATACTAGGCTGACCCAAATTGAGCACAATGAAACATCGTTTCACTATCAGCCAATCTTGATATGATGATAGTAATCAGTAATCGAAATAGACAAAGGGAATCGTTTGCCCTTTGATAACATTAAATAAGACATCAAATGAATTCGAGCAAGAGTTCCAGTCTTTTGACCTTATACGGTAACTGTTCCTTTCGGTGTCAGGCAATATGAGGTTTGAAATTGATCAGGCCATCATACTGTTTAGAGCTATACCCTTCATGTTGTATGCAAAATGACCTCAGAACTTCATGCAATCGAAAGTTTTTCATCAGCTTTATTTTGTTAGTTTTATTCTGGAGGGCATAGCCTGTTTTTAATTACCAACATGACGCTTTTTATCTAGCACAAAACTGCAATTTTACAACGAACGCCATTAGAATCAGGAAAGGGGTATCTAAATTGACAATTATGTCTGAATCACGTTATATATCATATCAATAAAAGCTAAACACAGGCTGAGAAAGAAAATAACTTTCCCCACATTTAGCAAACGTTACGCAATTTCCAGGATTATCGCAGTCTGAATTTAAACAGGAATGCGGGTGCTTTAGAGTCGAGCAAATACTCTACTGCGCAAACAAAGCCACGCATTGCAAACAATTTTAGTTATTGCACAAATTTTTCTTAATTGTCAATCTTTTCTTCTAGTGGATCCTATATTTTATCGCTTTTAACTTTAAATTCCAACTAATCTCGTGCATTAATATTATTGCGATCTTGATATGTACACCTGACCCTTGCTGTAAATACATTTGTAAATATAAACAAGGAATTGTATGGTGTTGAAAAGACAATCCATATATATTATAAATTCCAGTCATATATATATATATATATATATATATATATATTATAAAGGATTTAACGGATAAATATCTTTCATTAATTGATGACACACTAGATTCATGTTTGCAACCATTAAACGACGCAACGATCAGACCAATTTGAGGAATTTGGTAGATCTTCTCTATCATGTTTTCAACTGTATAACACAATAGTCATATAATTACAGTTGTTTTCACCTTTGAGGTAGAATTTCTCATTTAATTTCTGATTGTGCTATTGTTCTGCGCGATACTCCACTGTATATTCTTCATTACTTGTATATGTTAATTAGGTTAAATTGTCTGATCCGCTGTCAGTTTTATAAGCACTAAATTTTTAAACAAACCATTTAAGACAAATTAAAGTCACCATGTTGTAGAACACCCGTGTATACTGCCTGATAAAGAAAGATTGAATTCTAAATTTGAATGCATATAGTAACAGAATTTAAACAAAATATATTTGTTTAGGTAATAAGTAAAAAGAATGGCCCTTAAAAGTTCTGTTCAAATTTCCAATATTGTTGTGCTTTTATTAATCATCCGTGAGATATTTTGTACTTACGTGTGATGAAGGCTAAATAGGAAGGACCAAATACAAACGTCAGTTAAAAATTTTAATAAAGGATTTACGGCCATTGCTTGTAAATAATGTCTATTCAGACTAGAAATTCATAATAGAAGACAGGGAGAAATAAAATTTTTAAATAAGGGAGCATAAAATATTCAAATAATTCATAAGAATATCATTTAAACCAGTCTAAGTTGACTGATATTATTTAAGGTATCGTATTATTAAGAAGAAATAAGGTAATTACACGAAGGAGTGAAATTTGAGTTGACGAGCAAAAATCAAAACTAAAAGAAATATAAAAATTATCGGAAACGGGTCGGGATCTAATATGGAGTTCCGTTAAAAAGGAAGTTTTAAAACTTCTAGTAGCGCAAATGACATCAAATAGCCTCATAAAAAAGCGAAACAACTGTACTCGTAAGGGGCCTACAAATTGCATGATAATATTAACCAAGATCATGGTTGAAAGTTAAAAATGTGCATCTGAAAGTTTAATTAAATCTGAAACGATAATTTGGATAGTGAAAAATAATATTTCAGACAAATGCAGAAGTTTCCATTCTTGTGCAAAAATTAATAATTTATATTTGTAAACGTGAAAGCTTTCAGGAAATTCCGTTATAAAATAAATCAATTATTTATTCGCAGATATTACCTTTAATAAATAAATTGTTCTCCAAAGCGCTTTCAATTTAATTTATCAACTGGTTTACTAAAATGTTAGAGCACACTGTTTAGTTTTTTTTTAATATAGAAACGATTAATATAAATAGTTTAAGAATGTACATTTGTTTAAAATTTAAAGTAGAAAAAGTATAACTAAACACAGCTTGGCATTTGGTACGTAAAGTTTCTTAAATTAATACCTTGGAATAAATGTTTGATATATAAATACATCTTTTCGTTGAGATACTGGTGAAGTCGATAGCCTTCTTATAAAAGCGATCAATTTTGAGGTATTTCTGTCGAAGTGCTATCGATTTATCCGATTGATTTCCAAGGTACTTGCATTTCAGTTTCTATGTCTTCAGATGGTCTCAAGTTTCTCTGTTAAACATACACTTATCAATATTCTGCTAAAGTGTTTGGAGTAGAAAAAGCGTAATGTCTACCCTCAGTTTGCTGGAGTCTATACGAAATTAACTTGTCCTTTAGGCATAATTCGTTACTGACCACTCGGCGCATTACATTTTACCGTAAAATTGCAGTCGTGATTGTATTTGCCTAACACGTCTAAAGATATTCGGAGCTAGTGTCAACAATGCACTACATCACAACGTTTTACGCCACAGTAATGAGAAAAAGCAACCAAGTTTATTTTTCGTGTGTCATTGCCTGAAACAATATTTTGCAAATAAGTTTAGTGGGTCGGATGTCTGTGGCGCGCGGCGGAACAGGCAATATGTTTTTTGTGGTCGACAAGTTTACATGATGGGTCGAGGTTGTCCCAGGGGAGCAAACCACAACAGAGAAAATTGTAAAGTGCATAAAAGAATGCTGGCGCAGTCGACACAGTGCACCAAAAGTTGCTGTTATCGGCCAAGGTGCACAGTTCACGTCGATGAAATTTAATAGGTAATTCGAGAGCCACTTACCATGCACAGACTAACGCGACAGCTGAACGTGCACAACGGGGGATGGAAAATATTATTTCACTGTTGGTGTAACGACGCGCCGAGGGCGTGACAAGACAAATTACATTTAGTCGAGCTAAAGACTTCGCACCTGCCCACGTTGGATATTCCGGGCAGAATCGAGTGCCATGGGGAACTCGTAGCCAAAACTCTCCACGAGCACTGCACAGTAGCAGATAGTCAGAGGCACCTTCAACAGATAACTCAAACCTTGTGCGCCATCCCCCCAAAAGCCTGTGCTCGACAACATACACTTTGCCTAATGTTTGAGGACCGCGTAATGTAGGCGGAGCTAGAGTCCATGGCATTATGCGCAATCAATAATGAGTAGTATAGTAGCACAGCACCTTTTTTATCAAATCATTTGACGGTCTCTACTCTTTCAAAATTGATCCATTCAGCAGGATTGCAAGACTGTCTCTTGGGGGAATGGAGCAGTTGCAGTGACCGCCTAAACTCAAAGTTAAGTGTTTTGCTCGTGTGAGTGTGTTTATCTATGTGTGTATGCATCCACTTATGTCTCTGAAAGTGAGTTTTTCCTAATTGGGAACCCATCACGTACTGTCCAATATTTGCCGCACACTACACACAATTTTCATTTAAAAACTAATGGAAAATATGTGATTTTTTGGTTACGAATACACTAATTGACAAAACTAGTTAAATTATTTATCTGGCAGTAGACCAAACTATACTTCTATGTGAAGTCCAATGTCATGTTATACAAAAAACTTTTTTGTTATTACAGTGTACGCTTGTTTCTTAATGAAAGCATTCATAACTGGGTTGATGTTGTGGCAATTGTAAGTTCCATACTCTTTGTACTATTAGCCATTTATCCAGACCAGATTGAGAACACATCACTTAATGAAGACATAAGTAAATGCTCGCAATATATGCGTAATTTTGATAAACCCTTCCTTTTTCCCAAAACAGGTCGCAGTTCCGTACACTGCATCAAAGTTTTAATAAGGTTCACATCAATATCAATTTCACATCAGGGCGTGAGAAAGGCGAGTGCCAACAGTGCTTGGAGTGATTGCTTTAGAAAGACGTTAATGTTAGTTTAAATAAATCAATTTTTCTGCAAGCCAGCTTGTTTCGCACGATATTCGCAGTGTAGCTGACTTTACAAATATAATATAATCCATAAAATTCACTCGACCGTTTTTCAAATAATGACGAATATGTTAATGAAAAAATAATTTCACGCCAAATGATTATCATAGACTTTTGCTTGTGTCAATTATTAAAAATGAAATCCTTTAAAACACTCGTGTTTCGGAGAGAATTAAAAGGTAGTGCTCTTACGCATAACATTTAAGTGGAGCGATGTTTCAAAAATAACGCAGGAGATATAAGAACTGGATTTAACACGCACGGTTAGTAGAACTAGACTACGGGTGGTATTTGCATTTTTTCGGCAATTATAAAGCAACAGCCGTTTTGTGCCGACTTCAAATATTATTAACCAGTATAGTTGGGTAGATCGTCGATCAACTTACATTGGCCCAACAACAAGGCGGATAATTCCTCGGAAAAAAAAGTTGCAACTTAAACTTCTCTTTTAAATCGAATGGTGAATACACGTTTGCAGTTGCGCAACGTATCATTGGGACATCGCAAGTATGTTCACCAGACATGGCATTTCCAATAATTAATGAAGGTAAAAAACATAAAAAATAGCCACATATGAAGCTCTGTGGTTGAACAGATTGCAGCTTTGATTATGTAAACAAAAAAGCATGCTCGGGCAATAGGCGTGAACTGCAGGTGATGCACACACATGATTAGTTTTTGCCTTCATTTCCATTCTCTTTCTGTTTGCATTTTCTGTTTTTTTATTAAAAAAATGTATACTGTGTATGATAAACCCTATAGTTTCTTTGCACATGGAACTGATAATTTAAAAGCTGCAATTAATGGCAAACTCAAAATCGTAGAAGGCATATCTTGTTAATAATTCTACTGTTGAATCAAGTTACAAGCTCTGATAATGAACTGAAGCGTATGTATCGAGTGTATGGAAATCTTTACTTATTTTCATCCAATGATAAAATAATCTCGAATGCATACAAATGTGGGGTTCCTTGTGTTTTTTTTGTAAAAAATATTTTATTGAATTGGATTGCAATAGCAGAAACTGCGAAAATCTTCATTAAAATGGAAATAAGCAACAAAAACAGCACTAAGCTCGGGAAATTCTTAAACAGCACGGTTTTCGAAACTATATAAATTATTGGGAGAATGTCTCCTTAAACTTTTCCATTACCCTGAAACGTGGAATCAGCGTTATTGGTCCTTACCAATATGCCTGCATAAACTCGACAGTGCCCAATTCTTATAAATTATATCTTAACGGAAATTATAATTTTAAGCCCTTCCGTACGATTAGGCAACGCGCGATTAAAAGTAAAAGCTAAACGAAAATGAATAGTTCTTCCTAGCCTAATATTTCAAACGTCCGTTTTCGTAGAAATAGATTATACAAAATGGATTATACATATGGATTTATGGATATAAATAAATAAATAGTTATTAATTATTATTATTATTTAATTGTTATTTATTAATAAATAAATAGTTCTTCATTGCCTGATATTTCAAATGTCTATTTTCGAAGAAATATATTATACAAAATGGATTAAACATATGGATTTATGTATATATATATATATATATATATATATATATATATATATATATATATATATATATATATAATATGGATATATTTCTTCACTGTTTTAATATTCCCAGCTGTTAATGAACAAAATGTATGAAATTTCGCCCTACTCCCCAAAGTATGGATTTACGGATATAAATAAATAAATAGTTATTTATTAATTATTATTTAATTATTATTTTATTAATAAATAATCGTTCTTCATTGCCTAATATCAGTATTGTTTTGAATGGAATTGCTAAAACGGATTAAACATATGGTTATATATATATATATATATATATATATAATATGGATATATTTCTTCACTGTTTTAATATTCCCAGCTGTTAATGAACAAAATGTATGAAATTTCGCCCTATTCCCCAAAGTTGACAAATTTATAATTTATAAATCTTATCTGAAAAATATGAGCGTCTACTGATACTTATCACTCTACATGCGGCAGACTGTTTTTGTTTTTACCACATCTGCCGCTGTTCCGCTGTTCTTCTTCTGTGCGTGCAAACACATAAGCACACAATATACCAGGAAATGAGGAACACTAGAAAGAATGTCTATTTATTGCATGTTTAAATAGGCGGCAAAATGAAAGGAAATGAAATGATTGCAGACCTGTGTTTGATAAAATTGATCACTTTTTGTGATTATAGCTGAGAGAAATGATGTTTCACCGATAGTTCAGAGTCGAATTCCATCCACCTTAATCATATGAAACAGGATAACAACAAATTGGTAGGCTGTCTTATATTTATGACTTGGAATTTAGGATTTGCTGATGATAACCCATTTTGGATGGTAGAGATGCAGATCTTGTGATATATTTTTTCTGCGTACAAGAATAGGTTTAGGCTGTGTGATGTCGAGTAATCAAGCAAACAGATTAAAATGAATTTCAAAAGTTGCAGCCTTGTTTTCTGTAATTATCGCTTATCAGATGTCCAAGCTTGAGCCATAAACGATCTATTATAACAAGTTTTCTCATTTAACTGAACAAATCGTAGTTATCAAGTGCTTTAAAGGAGAATAACGGCGCAACTCACCGCTTTCAATACATTAAAATTATTTTTACCGCTACTGAATTGAGTAATTTAAGTAAAAAAGTGCGTGCCTATCCTCATTTATGTGGCTTACCTACTAGCAAGTAGTTTCAGAAAATTTCAAAACGACAGAAAAAAGTCAGTATAAACAAAAAATGAAATCTAAAAAATACAAGTGTTGCGTGTGTTCTGGATCCTCATTATTAGACCCACTAATTTGTTGGCTAAGGTATACAAGTCATACAGAAGAAATAAGTGATAACTTTATGCGCATTCAATCAACATTGTTGAACTACGCACATACACTGTCAGTGTGTAATTTCAGAATATTCAGTACTTTTGTTAAAATCAAATATTCAATTAAACAATGATGCAATGTGCCCCAAAGACTTTCGACATTATGAGGCCGGAGTGTGACACGGTTCATTAGTGTGCGTGTGTGTGTGATTATATGTTTAATTCGCACAAATATATTAACAATAAATATGGCGGGGATAACAGCATCGATCTGATCAATCTAATTTAACCAAATTATTCGTAGGTTGAACGCTTAATGCCGGCGCCTTTTTACGTGTTTACAATACGCACGAAATATATGCGTCAAAGTGACGAATCGTTGTTTATGAGGTGTACATCAAGAAAATAATTTGTAAATGAAAGCAAAAAGTTCTCGTAATAAATCTACATAAAAAGATTTAAATCGCGTGTTTTCCAGCACAAATCTGGAACGATGTATCAGTGCCTTTCAGAAGCAAGTTGCAATTAACGCTAGAGGCATTACAAAAACATTATGAAACGTATGAAGCACACATACAGACACGTACGGTCACTGAAATTTCACCAATTTATGCCCTGTTCATACAGTGGCATGCTTTTAACAATAATTGATTGCGCGGGTGGTGGTAAAAATTCTTTAAGTCGAGTTTGCGAGATTGAAGTAAGCACCAATCCCATTGTATTTAACCAGTCGTCTAAATATGCCTATATATCTAGTTGTCGCGAAAGCTACAAACAGTTAATGTGCGTGACTGCATAGAATTTGTGCAGCCGACATTTCCAGTCAAGTTCAATGTATGCAAGACTGCTAGAGGTGAGACCCGCATATCTAACTTTGATTTCCATATATATACAATGCGGTTTGATCCTCGATAGTCAGTTTGCCGTCGTACTCTGCTGATGATCATGGCAGGTAGAAACGCGTCAGAGCGTTGCGGCTGGCGGTTTTGTTATGTTGTTCGACGACTGTTAAATAAACGGAATTAATGTTTACTTCAATCTCGAAAACTTGATTTAAAGAATGGCATCCTGTGTTTGATAAACAGCAGTATGAGAATATAAAATAAACAATCGTCCACGACTTGCGATTCTTCGAGATAATTAATTTGAAGGCAAATTAAAGGTGCCTAGTAAAGAAGGAAAATGTTTTTAAAAAATTTGCTTTCGACTATCGCAAATGTTGCCAAAACCTGCCTCTGACATTCGTGTCTGATTAAACTAACATTGATTGCGTGGGCAGTGATAAAGATTGCTATAATCTCGTATTGCGATCTTGATACAAACACCCACGTGCATACAAGCATTCGTTGCAGAAATTATACCGTGGAAGCTTAGAAAAGGCAATTCATCTGGCAGATCGGTTTGCCTCTTTGGCAACTCATCGCGTACTGGCCAGAATTTATCGCGGTTCGTGCCATAATTCGTGCCCTGGCTGCGGCAATTTCTGGCCAGTACGAGATGAGTTCTCAATAAGGACGAAACTTCTCTACTGGATGAATTTCCTTTTCTACACATTAAAATTTATAATTTATACCGACCAATGAAAGTACTTTATGGGTCAGGTGTTTATATAGTGTTCTTTGTCTGATGTTTGAATAGAGGAGTCAGTATTTCGCTTGGATAGACTTGCGCTTACATGTAATTATATTAAACTGCGTGATTAATACTTATAGCAACATACACATAGACACAAACGCGACGAACGCATATCTAGTAAAACGTCAGACATTGCTATTAAGCCAGCTTTTAGTAAAAATGATCACGATTAAACAAAATTTCTCGCTAGATTTTAAAACATTTAATTGTTTGTGTGCTGCAAAGTCATCGGGTAAAACTAATTGTAATTGAACCACAAAACATTGTAAAAGAGTATGTGAACACGGAAATTAAATAAGTTACTTTGATGAAGTATGCAATATTGATATAAAAACCTGACCCATTACGCACATTCATTTTTCGGTATCAACTTAGAATTGTGTAGTGAAAAAACGAAATTCATCCAGTAGACCAGTTTCGTTCTTATCACGAACTTATAACGTTCTGTCCAGAATTTGCCGCAGACAGGGCTTGAACGTGCTTAGTTGGAACTTCAAGTCTAAAGGGATGTCGTAAAGGCTCCAAATAAAGGAAAGGCAAACAAAGAAGCATTAGTTAGTATATAACTGAAAATTGTGCGTTGAATGCGGCAGGGTGCCTCTCTGGTTATAACCACAGATTCCGAAGCAGACGTGCCGAGGTTCGCGCCCTGTCCGCGGCAAATTCTGGACAGTACCTAATAAGTTACCAATAAGATAGAAACCGGTCTTTTGGACAAGTTTGCTTTTCTAAACTATGTAACACTTCGATTATACTGACACATGCATATACATAATGGGTCAGGTGTTTATATCAAGAACGAAAACCGGACTAAAGTAAATGTTATCACCACTCCCGAAACCAATGTTCATTTCAATAAATAAGTTGTTTGACTGAAAGTAGCGGAGGTAACTTTGCTGCGGACAGGTCTCGAACATGGGCAAGTTTACGTTGAAGTCTGTGACTCTAATCACTGCGCCACCCTATCTCCACGTACAAAAAGTTTTTAATTATAAACTAACTAATGATTTTGTTTTTTCTTTCCGCTATGCAGAGCCTATATGGCATTTCCTTCGACCTAATGTTCCATTAAACCAGTCATTTTTGTTATTATAGAACCGATAGATACTGTTTGTTGCACAGAACTGATATATAGGCAATTTGGTACAAGTGACAAATTTGTTCAAATCGGACCCGAAGAATAAACAAAAGTCGGCATTAATAGAAGTTATAATTTCAAGTGCTCATTTGTTTCGTGCTCACTACCGACTCATTAGTATAAGCTGGTATTACGCCCAAGGTCCACTATATATTTGGGTGAGGAATATAGTACACTTGGACGTTATAATTGCCTTACTTTCTTTAACCATATATACAGTGGGCTTACAGCGTAAAACCGTCACGTTTTGATGTGTCGCCAGTAAGCATGAAACGAATGAGGACACGAGATTATACCTTCCGTTCATGCCGACTTTTGTTTATCCTTCCGGTCCAATTTGAACTAATTTGTCATTTGATGCACAATGCCTAATAAACAATTATAGAACAGACACTGCGCTACCTGGTGATGCGTATTGAATTGTCTATTTGTATAATTAAACGACCAATGATTGCGCAGGTGACCATAACAATTATTTAATTACATAAATTAATAATAATTTTCAACAGGCGTGCAGTCCACATCTGCATAACAAACAGTTATGACCGTAAAATTTGGTGCAACTCGTCTTTTCTGTTGCGTATGTTCTCAAGGATATTGGTGTTTTTGGCGTGTATGTATGTGTGGGTTTACAACCGCTCTCGCGTACGTATATATGCAATTATCCACTATTTGCGTTTCCCCATGTGTCACCTGTTTAAAATGTATTTTATTAATTTGTTTTAACTTAGTCGCCAAAAATAGCTTATTTCAATAGCATTTGTAAGTTAAAATATATTCTAGGTAGGAAAACGTATAGACCCAAATATGTTTCTTTAACGATGTTGATTGGAAGTTTTAAATTCTAAAATATTTGCAAGCTACGCTAAATTCAAAAAAGTTTTTTTTTCTAACATCTCCTGCTTCATCTCCTGTTGCAGGAATTCATGTGCAAAAAATTACGCCAATTAAAATACAAATAACCTTAATGCTTTGATTGGTATGTTTTGAAAAATTCGAGAAACAAATGATGTTACACGTTTCTGGATAACAGTTTGCTTTTTTACCAGAATTTCTCGTCAACATATTTTAAACGAGATAATTTTAAAAAATATAGAATGAAGCGATAAATAAAATTTCACTTAAATTATGTTGTAAATGCCGGAAAATCCCTGAATTAATTAGAGTATTTATGGAACCAAGAGGCTAGATTTATTAACGTATAAAAATAAAGAATTTCATCTGCTTTTCAACGAGATTAGTGGGGCTTTGCATATCCTCATCAAAAATAAATTTGAAATTTTCTCGTTTCTCATTCACTCAACTATTTCAAGATGCACACACCACCAAATATTTATTGGTGCACTTTACCGCCCTATATTTATAGTCAGCCTACGCGTTTCCTTTTTTCAGGTTTAGGGCATGACTCTGATCTTGTGTTGCTAATTTTCAAAAATTAACTGTGTGTATTCTTAGTTTAAAGTCGATGATGCGGAATACAATTGTACTTCTTCGTGAAAAAATGTCTGTTTTGCTTCTATTGTGTATTTGCCCATGAACGATCCATTTAGATCAGTTTACTTTGCCCTACCCTAAATAAGATCCACAACACAAAACTGACGAGGCTCTGAACAGAGCCAATTAGATTCAAGAACGGTATTTGACCAATGAAATAATAACAATTTTAATTTCATTTATTGGAATTCTCTAAACTATCAGATGCCACACGATTATAATTTTGCATCTGTATGAAAACAGATATACACCAAAATTGGCACACATTCCATTGTATAAATATGCAAAATCAGTAGATTCTATAAAGCTGAATGTTACCTACAATGCAGAGTTCCATATCGAAAGAGAATACTTTGTAAAAATCGGAACCAAATTGTCGAAGGTATAATTTATGGCTATATTAATATTTTCAATTACCGAAAAGTGCCCAGTGGAGACAAAAGCAATCCAGCAGTGGAATTTTGTTGAAGCTAACTTTTATGTATATTTCTGATTCATTTTTATATATCTTGTTAGTGAGTACGTAATCCCTGCTGTATCAATATACGTATATTACTGATTTGTATTAAAGAGTATATAAATTGTTATGGTTAATACAATAAAATCATGAAATCCACGAGGATAAGACAACTGATGTCTATCAAGGTCTGAGTATAAGGCTTTGCTGAAAAAGCAAGTTTCCAGAATGATTTTTTGTTTAAACTTTAATGAAATTTAATCTTTCCTCGCAATGATTAAATTGTTATAATTTATTGCTCTAGTACATCTTAAATGTAATTTTTTGACTGTGAATTCAAATTAATAAATACGTTATATGGAAGTGACACTATTTCTAATTTAATTCCCATAGGCAGAGATGATATCCGCATTCAACTTCTCCATACTTTTTGCCCTAACAAATTGAGTATGGTGTTAAGTGTCAGTTTCAATTAATGAAACGCAGAATTCCATAACATCATCCATTTCTCATTCAGAATACGGCAAACTATTCTGGTAAAGCTTAAACACTTTTATTACTAGTTAAGAAAAATCTACTACATGACTGTGCATGCATAAATTATGCACAAGCAAGATTTAACAACTAGTAAATGAATTGCATTTTATACATCATGTCATGTTTAGTTTATACGAAATGAACTACGTTTTAAATCAAACTTCACCTTATTTGTAAATCATAATTTAAATGAATGTTTTATATATATATATATATATTGTCAGTATATATATAGCAAGTAATTTATGAAATGAAACAGCTTCGCCTTTATTGGATAATCTTTTATTATTTGCAAGAATGTGCGTGGGCGGAACTCAAACCTGCGTGTATATAATTCAAATATTTAAAGTTTTCCTCTTCATGAAGTTTTCGGTTATATACCAAATTGAGTGCTCCTGGCCAGTACTACGTTCAAGTGAATCATTTTGACATGTACTTCTACACAAAGTTCCAAAGCTTAGTATAATTAATTAATCGACTATACTGCAACTGTTATGCCGACTGCGCAATTAGGACAGCTCGCGGCTAGAATGTATAACATTTGATTTGACAGATACCTAACGAGGTGTACAGCGAAGAAAAATACTATCTAAACACAATTAGCACAGAACATACATTAGGAGGCAATACATGAGCTGAATTGGAATACGGCTGGAATATATTGCTTGGAACTAAATTTTCATGCAGAAGATTCGCACCATTAATCCTCATGGCCTCTACGCAAAATGTTATCTATGTGCGTAAAACCACGGTGTTACCAAGTGGCTTTGAGTTGTTATATACGGCCATTTTTTGACATTTTTCAACTGTACCTATACTATTAATTCTTGCCGTCAAACTAAATATAATGTCGACATCAAATATTATTTACCAATATACATGTGCAAGTTGTCGATCAACTTACGTAGGCCGATCGACCAGACGGTTAATTACTCGAATGAGAGAACATTGCAACTTGAATGCCTGTTTTAAATCAAATGGTGAATACACGTCTGCTATTGCGCAACACATCATCGAAACATCGCACGTATGTTCTCCAGACGTAGCATTCAAAGTAATTACTGAATGCAAAAACAAAAAGAAAACTAGCCACATACGAAGCCTTATGGATAAACAAATTGCGGCCGAAGTTATGCAAGCAGAATAAGCATGTTCAGGCATCGAGCTTGAACTGGATGTGACGCACGTTATTTCACTCTCTCTATGTTTACATATGTTTAGCTTGTTTTGCTTTCCAATTAATATATATTGATATGTTCATTAGTAGATACTTGAGGAGATAATGAGAATGAAATGTTTCTTGTATCTGATAAAATTTCTTTTTGTTTTGCACGTCGGAAGGGTACAATGAATTTTATTAAAGTTCACATTTCAAAAGAATAAATCTTTCTTATCGGTTTTATAACAATAACTAAGCATCTAAGGTTTAAATCGACACCTACGAGCATTAATTTATTGATTTTTCTCACGTATAACTTGTTAAAATATCCAGTTTTTCTCAAATACTGAACTAATTTTTAAAACAAATCCTATACTTCTAAATTTCTCAAAAATGAAACTAAAATGCATTGAATCATAAATTATATAATTGAACAATCATTAATTGCACGAATGGTGTCAAAAATTCTTAAATCAAGGTGGTTAGAATGAAATAAACATTATTCTCACTGTGCTTTACCACTCTCACGGCATAGAAAAACTAACGTTAGTTTAAAACTTTGTACAGGTGACATTTCCATTAAATTGCAGTGCATGCGAGCCTGCTTGAAGTGAGAGCCGTTTAACTTGACTGACTTAACATAAACGTGAATTGCGGTTTGCCCCTCGTAAGTCAACATGCTTTGTTACTCTGTCGATGATCACGGAAGGTCGAAACGAGTTAGTACGTGTGAATGCTAGTAGTTTAGGTATGTTGGGCGCCTGGCTAGAAATAATTGTATGAGTAGAGTCACAGACTCCCAATCAAACGTTCCCAAGATCGAGCGTTGTCCGTATCAAATTTCGGAAAGTAATTGAAGGAATCCAGATAAACTCTAAATCGGTCATTTGGACGAATTGCCCTTGGTACCTTATACAATGCTCTGTTTATTCTGACAAATATACGTATACTGAAATTGGTGTTTGCATCAAGCTTACAACCGTGACGTACATAGTGGAACTTGTGTTTATCCCAAGCTTGGAATCTTGATTTATAGGAATCTGTGCCTCATTTTTTCCAAATTTCAGCTCAATAGATGATTTTAAACTTTCTTATAATATGAGTTTTAAGATATCAGATATTGTCAGGAGATGTCATTAATTAACTGAAATTATATAATGGCTAATGTTATATGTGGAGTTTCTAACATAGGCAGGTGACACAAATTTTAGTAGTAAAACATGTTTAACGTTTTAATGAACATTAATACCTCTATGTAATAATTGCGTAATCTGTGCAACATGCCAGATAAATTCGGAATCAAATTTCATAGGAAACGATCTGATTTAAATGAGAAGATTCGTGGAAAATTGAGTAACCATTAGTGTTTCTGTCGGAGGAAATAAAGATAAAACTGACCATTTACACTGCGAGGTTTAGCTATTAATTTAAATATACAAGTAATAATTACTTGGGCCTAGTGCATAGTAATCTTATTATAATACAGGTTACAATCTCACTGATGGTTTACACTTAAATAAAGTAAGAAAATCAGCCAATTGAATATATCATTATTATACAAATAATCAATCCTTGTTTGCGTGGACAAAGATAAAATTTATTTAAATGAAGTGTGCAAGCCTGTTACAAATTCCACTCCCATTGTATCTAATCTGTCGCATGATATTGTCAAACTGACATAAGTAACACAAGCTGTCGCGTTACAACCTTAAATGATCATCAAAACCACGACAGAAAAGTGACACATGTGCGACTGACTGTAATTTTTCTATGTTGTTCGATAACGGTTTAATTAAAATAACATTTGTGTTTATTTGAAGCTTCAAAACTTGCTTGTAAGAAATTTTATTATCACCCACGCAGTCAATTATTGTTTAATTGTATTATCTGTCTATATATATATATATATATATATATATATATATATATATATATATATATATATATATATATATATGGCTAAAGCTGCAGGAAGTGAATTTTGTGATTAATTAGAAATTGTGCAGCCAACATTTGAAACTGGTACAATATATGAGAGGCTACTAGAGGTAAGAGCCACATATATTATTTGCCTTCTATGTGGTTCGATCCTCGCTAGTTAGGTTGCTCTCATGCTCTCATGTTGATCAGGAAAGATCGAAACGCGACATCATTTGTGACTGACGATAATTTTGCTATGTTGTACAACTGATGAGGTACATTCGCTCAGTCATTTTCAAAATATACGATCTCAAATTTTCCTGACCATGGAATAAAAAAAGCGACAGTATTAAATAAATGTGAAGTCGTTGCAGAAATTACTACTTATAAATATACAAATGTAGAAAGAATGCTAAGTTTGTCTGTCTGGTCAATGTATAACAGTAGGCCCAACCTATGCTTTGAACTACCTAAATAGGTTCATTAGTCAAAATCCATAAATACAGCAAAGAAACAAAACGAAAATAGCGAATTATACAGCTTCAAAAATCGTATACTTGCCTTTAAGCTGTTTGACTTAATTTACCAATTAAAAAATACGACTCTGTTAGACTCTTTGGATAATATATTTATGCATATTTTGGTAGTATCATTCTCAGAAAGAATAGTGGTAAGTTCGTTAATTTTTGTCAGTTACTTTGCTGACATATTTATGCTATAGGAGCATGATTATGAGCTCAAAATGTTTCTCAACTAGAAAATAAAATGATTAATTTGAATTCCACTTTAGATAGAGAAATAAATGTACCGTTATAAAACTTTTACTATATTTTTGATACCAAATGGCGTGTAACATTAAATATATACCTTTATTAGTATACACACTTAGGAAATCTACTAAATTTTAATTATAATTATCCATTTGGAAAAAGGATTTAAATTTTAAAGCCTATGATTATAAGGAACGTGAGGATTTGCAATTTTAATATTAAAGAAAATGATATATTTAAAATTTAAAATTATTTTAAAGGAATTTTTGTCGTCTGAATTTGTCAGAACCTTTGATAATGGAAGATATATTAATATTTGATTTTGAATCAAATAAAGTCAAACTGCTGGAATCCAAAGTTAGCGAGAAATCAACGGCCATACCAGATTATTAGCTTGGAAGGAAATAACTTTTACTTGTGAAATATAAAACAAGAACTACCACGGAAATGGTCCCAGTTCTTCTCTTCGGCGGAAAATACTCGGGACTCGTTACCAGGTCCGTAAGTCTACATACAGCTGAAAAGGTGAACAGGCAAGAATCCTGTTTTAGGATAAGCAAAGATAAGGTAATAAAGCAAACACGGTATCGTACAAATATATTTATTTGAAAATAGAAAATTTAGTTGGTGTACTTCCTAATTGATTGCAAACGAACGCAGCATTTTTTGAGATTGTCATTAATGGTTAGTTGGAGAAAGCACGCCACTATAAAGTTTAAAGGAAAAGAGCATAAAACATCCTGCAATTACGTTCACGTTAATTTATATGGTCTAACTAATCGTTTATAAGAAACCAGAAATACTATAAACCGAGATTGATGTAGATATACACCTATACCGAACGCAAAGTGTAAAAACATATTATTGGAAATCGATGTTATTAAGAAAACGAATGTAATGAATTCAAGGTCTAATGACTACCTTCAAATTAGAATGTATTGTACAGAGGCCGCAAAAGTAGTAAATGCTTGTCGGGAATAGCATTAAAAGAAACAGTTAGAAAATATCGAAAAATAATTGAATAAAAGGTTAATTTTTATAGTTTGTTTTATTTCATAATTTTCTTGAAGGTGTGCATAAAAATCCATTTGCCTTACACTTCTGATAATGTAGCTATCAAAATGAAACTCTGGTAATACTTCCTACCTAAAATTATTCTTTGTACTGTATATTGATTTATTTTTTAGTAGTATTTTAATTTAGGAAAAAAATAAATTTTACTGTATCGCTATCAACATAAAAGTAATTTTAATTTAATTATGATTTATTTATTAATTATATTTTACATGGCTTTACGGAACTTCATTCATTTTCTGTAACTCGTTCTTTATTGTGTGCATGTATAAAATTTAGCACAATCATGCCCACACTGGTTAGTAGGAGAGCAAAAATATTGTCATTGATAAACATGAAGCCGAATATAAATAAATTGGTAAACGAGGTTATATTCAGAATCTGTGTCAGTTTGTTTCGGTGAAATTGGTTATTTTTGGCCTAAAGCGAGCGTGATATAAAATAAACGTCTGTCAGTACGGCTTAAGGTTGTGAGCTTGATATAAACAACAATTACATTATTTTTATTAATGTTTAATAATCAACTAAACATTGTGTAAGTTAGCAAGGGAAATTCATCCTTTAGACCGGGTTTGTTCTTAGGATACTGTCCACAATTCACCGTGGACAGGGCTCAAACCTGGGCACGTCTGTTTTGAAGTCTATGACTCTAATTACTTATCCACTCTGTTTCACGCTACACACAATTCTCAGTTATATACCAACTCATGTTCTTCGTTGGACTTTCCTTCAGATGGAGCACGTATGACATTTCTTTTGACCTAAAATTATAACTCGCCAACCTCAATATGCAATTATAAAACGGACACTACACTAACAGTGGTAGTGGTATAGAATTAAAAGACCATTTTTTGCGTTGGCGGTAGTAATTATTATTTAAATCAAGTTTTTAAGCTTAATATAAACACTATTCAATTATATAAACATTTGTAAATATAAATTAAGCGTTAGAAATTTAGAAGTAGCAATTTATCCAGTAGACCAGTTTCGTCCTTATTAGGAACTGCCGAGCAATCTCTTGAGTTTGATAAGGAGAGGTCTTGTATCTAGGCACTTCTGCTTCGTAGACTGTGAAGCAATCCATTACGCCACTCTATCGTATAATAATATCAACATCAGAAAACAAAGTTATCAAAAAATATATAAACTACAAACAATTCTTGAAAAATAGAAGCACGCCTGTCTTGAAAATGCGTTGGAATATCTTTTAGCGTGTTTTCCGTTGAAAATCAAACTACTTCCTAATGAACACGCTAAACAAATTTACTATTAACATGTTCTAGAAAAAGTTTATTGTTCAAATTTCATAATATTTTATAATAATGATCTTTATGAGAAGACTAGAAAAATTACAAGATATAACTTGGTCCCTTTGGTACCACAAACAGTACGAATTCGATTCCATCTACCTCTAATATGAGCCTTTCAGTTCGAATAAATGAAGTCTGCATCCAACGATTTCTACAAATGGAAATTAACCTGTGGTCAATCATACATAGGTTGATGCCTTAAAAGACAGAATTCGCGCTTGTCGATGTACATAACGATTTCTGCTGAGCAAGGTAAGATTGGTGCACAACAAACATCTATATCTAGCATACATTGTCATTTGATAAATGTGACAAACAAAAGAATCGATCTTCAAATTTACTTCAGGCTAGGTGTTTGAGCATTGCTGTCCAATTGGAGTCTAGTGCTATAAACAGATATTCTCCAGATCTGTGCAAACATAAACGTTCTGGACGTGAGCTGGCATTAATTGTAGGCTTGCTTATGTGATAAAATATTGGAACATATGCTAATCCATACATCAATCATGGTCTTCTATGTAGAAATGATACCGTCTCAAAAAGAAAAATCACCTCAAAATTGCACACATTTATGAAATTGGCTGTTTAATTTTTTTATTTTGTGCTTTTATTAAAAAGAAAGAATTTATCATCGTTATTGTTCACCGAATGTAAATGAGGGAAATGCTTCATTTTAAAGGTATTGTATTTTGACTTTTTTCTCCGTTTAAATCGCGATGTTATTTTTCGTAATCATACGTTCGCGCACATCTAGCGGTTTACGTCCCTTTACTGTTCAATTTGTGTATCTATACATTGATTACTGTCTGGTGTCGATCGTAGGTTATGTCTTTCACTTGTAAATGACTCCGTCACCATCGGAGTTATGTCACCGCCTCGTCCCTTCTCTTTGATATTTGCAGGACAACTGTCGATGAGACCTTCAAATAAATGTGATGTCACTGCAAGCAAAAGCAAAGATGACTTTTATCAACTTTGAATTTTTACCGGTGCACTTAATGGTAAACAGTTAATTCGGTGATTTTGAGGTAAGTAAACTTTTACGATTTAATATTTAAATACCACTTTCCGTGAGATTTCACTAATACTTGATTTCATGCTTAATTCTAGATGAGCTTTAATCTACCTCCAACATGTAAGCTTATTCGACAATATTGTGGGCTTCGTTAAGCTTAATATTTTCAGCTTCTAGTTTAACTAACTTTCTACATTTAAATAATTTTACAACGGTAAGCGGCACAAAAACGTCCCTCAGATTCTTTATAACGCCTATGCTATTTCAAGCTTTGTGTAAACTCGCGCATAATAATTTTGACATAAATAGGAAATAGTGCTTTGTTAGAAGAAAACAGTTTAACATAGTTTGTTTTGACAATTCGAATTGCGTGCAATTCACGAATCCAGAATATGAATGGTGACCGCACACTGTATTCCCGCCGAAAGCTACAATTGCTAAATGCATATGAAACCATGGATCTGATTGTTAATTTAATTTGCTATTTTGTCCAATATTTAGACCATGCCTACAGCATGTGAATATGCGTAGCCATATCCTATTATTATGATGCTTAAATGCCATATTATTTTCCAAGATTACATGACCTCAGCCTTCCGATAGCAGATCGAGGCCCCGACCCGCTTAAATATTACGCTGAATACCACTTTGGTCTAATTGAAGGAAAACATAGAAAAAACGTCAACAAAAACTTTGAATTTGAATTATGCTTGACTATTCCAGCGTCGGAGATGCACAGTATTGTTTTGAAACAATTGGCAGCATCAGTGCTCAACTTTACCCAGTAGCATACATGAAACTTAGTCCAGTGGTTGAATTCCATTTTATTTATAAAATCTGAATATTGGTGGCAACATTCAACCACATAGATCGTCCGAGCAAAGATATCGAAAGGGCAATTGATGGCTTTAGACAGGCTGACCACAAATTGCCTTCGTAATAAGACATTTAAAATTAATTGATTCAGCAGCCAAGCATGAAATAAATTCCAAATGAAAATTTGGTCTTAATTATGCGCTCCATAAAGTATAATTTTAATTATGAACTGATCCTGGGAGAAGGGATATGATTAAGGTCGTACAGTGCGGCCAATTATTCCATTCTAAACACGATTTTCACTTTTGAATCAGCAAACCCCGCAAAAGTGATTCTATTCATTTACGTGATACACGTTTTTAAGTACGCGCATATTTTTCGTTGGTAGAAAATCAAAGTATTTTTGAAATTTCACATCCCTGAAGTTACTTTGAATAGGTCTAGCGATTAGAAAAAATCAAGAAATTAATATATATCGAACTTAAACAAGAAAGCATGAAATGTAACTAACTGCCTAATTAATAATTAAAATTATTTTTAACGTTAGTAAATCTTCTACTTCTACTAATAACTCTTCTACTAAAAGTGCTTTACAAAATTCTCCTTCGCTTAGTGAATATTCCTAAACGATTATTATTATATCTATAATTAGTGCTACTATTAATTATAAATTTAGTACAACACCTACTACTAATAAGACTAATTTTATTACTAGAACAACAAAAAGAACCACTAATTCTACTAAAATACTACTACATCGTCAACAAAGATTAAAACTTCTAAGCCAACCTCTTCTTCATGGAATCGGCTACTAATATTATTTCTACTACAATTATTTATAACTAAACACTTTTTTATTATTCCACTAAAACGTTACTATTAATATCAATAAAAATAATCATGATTTTAATGCTACTCCAAACAAGTATCACTACTAGTATTATTATTACTACAATAAGTAGATCGACTTCTGTAAAAGCTACTACAAATTATAATACTGCTACTACTACAATCACTTATAAGGCGAAAATTCTTCCTTTTTTCTTTAATTCAAGTCTTTGTATTGGGGATAAATACCAATCCCATTTATTAGTAAAAATACAATTCTAAGCCAATTTCTTCTTCAAGGAGTCTGCTACTTCTAATAGGACTACTACGAATACCTTTAATTAAAAAAAATTAATTGTCCTACTTAAACTTTACTATTAATACCTATAAAAAAATAATAATTCTAATGCTACTTCTGCTAACATCACCATTGTTATTACTATTACTGCAAAAACTACACCAACTTCTATAACAATTCAAGTATGTATTAGGTGTTGCAAACCTAGTAACAAATTAGTTCGGTTGTGACCAGAAGGATAAACCAAAGGCAGCATGAACGGAACGTATAATCTCATGCACATTCGCTTCGTGCTTACTGGCGACTCATCAGTAGGAGCCGGTATTACGCCCCTTAACCACTATATATTTGGTAGAAGAATGTGGAATAATAGGACGGTACAATCTCCTAGACGAATGTGTAAACCTGTAATAGTGAAGCTACCATAATCTAAAGTCAACGACAATACGACTTCAATGCTAACTCACACTACATAATATATATACCGAGTCTGTAAAGGATACTAACACTATGGCTATTGTGTTAGTAACCGCTACCAACATTATTGTACCAAAAAAGTACATGGTACTAACACTATGGTTTCCGAGTCGGTACATGATACCAACCTGATAGATATCCATTTATGTTAAAGTTCACCGAAATTGCATATATATTAGTTCTTCGCAACAAACAGTATTTAACTGTTCTATAACAATTACTACAAATTTCAATACTACTACTACTACAATCACTTATTCGGCGAAAGTTCTGCATTTATTCTTCAGTTACAATTTGCGTATTTGAGATAAATACCAACCCCATTTATTAAAGCAGGCACAATTGCATAGGTCTCACATACTGGTCGCCTTCCACATCTTATGGTGAGTATTAATGCACTACTACAAACGGATTAAGGACAATCAGGCCACGGTGCGTAAGTAAGTAATGGAAAATCATGCATGCCACTGTCACCGTTATAAATCGCCCATACTTTCAACTTGACTGGAAATATCGAATTCACAATGTATGCGAAACGGGTAGGCGTGAGAGCCATTCATCTGACGTTCCATACATTAAACATTCCTTAAGGTTGAATCTCTTTATTGAGTTTGCCGCCGTGTTGTAATAATGAGTATAAAAGGCCAAACAAGTCAGTAAGCGCGATTGAAGTTAGCATTGTCACGGTGTGCGACTACTTGAATAAAATGGGTTTATCGCTTATATAAAATTTGTAAACTCCATTTAAAGTTTTGTTATTACTACTTATGAGTTCATGGATAGCTTCCTTACACTACTACTTATGGTTTCACTAATTGTCATTCCACTTTTGTTAAAAATACTACTACATAATCTAAAAGTACTACTACACAGTAAATATAAATTTTACACCACTAACTACTAAAATACTACTACTACGATAACTACTACCGCTACTACGACTAATATTACTACGACTACGAATTCTACTAATATTAAACGTATATAAGTAATGATATGTGACAACTATTGACAGCACGGGTGCGTAAAAAATTGAATTGAACCAAATTTGTTTAAATGTACACCACACATATTATTTTAAGGAAGTTGACCAACATAGCTAAAAAATGTTAGTCGCACTTACCGATGCGTTTTATCCGTCCATGGCATCAACGAAGAACCCCAGCTCAACAGGCAAACAAAAATCAAACCGCAAGACATAAATAATTCGGCTGTTTCACTTTGTGGTTTTGCACACAGTGGATGAAGTTTTATTCACATAATTTCAATGCATCCACGAGTACAGTATATTGCTTAATTCACCACATGAACATAAATTATGCAACGAAATAATCAGACATTGTACGGGTTATCGCAGAACTTAATTAAATCAAGCTGATACGAGGATCAAAATAGCAAAACTACCGTCAGGAACACATTCTGACGCGATTCGTCCTTCAACAACTATTATCAGAACACGACGGTAAACTGACTAGCGAGGATCAAACCGAAATGCGTACACAGGGAAAGCAAAACAAGATGTGCCGCTCCCAGCTCTAGTAATCTCGAATACATTTTACTTGACTGAAAATGTCTGCCACACAATTTCTATACAGCTAAAACATAGATTTCATATATATATATATATATATATATATATATATATATATATATATATATATATATATAGGTAAATTAAATAATCATTGATTGCGCGGTAGGTTGTAATAATACTTCATATCAAGTATGCGAGCTTAGGGTAAACGCCAGTCTCATTTATCATAAACTTTCGCCGAACTTTGTAGCAAAAATACCACCAGGCGCACATACTATCCCCATAAATATACTCCTGTGTGGTGGTGAATCATTGTGAGTTCAGATGTAAGCATATATTTGCGGCTCTGATCTAATGCAGTTGCTTTCCTTCTATATACATTATATATGCGTTACACAGTTTACAGTCGTACACTGATGAAGAACATGCAAGACTACTCGAGGTGAGAGCTGCAAATCTAATTTTGCTTTTCATATATATATGCAATGTGGTTTTGTCCTCGATAGTCAGTTTGGTGTCGTACTCAAATGATGGTCATGGAAGGTCAAAACGCGTCAGTGTGTTGCGACTGGTGATTGTTTATTTTTATGTTGTTCGCCGACTGGTTAAATACAATAAGATCGGTGTTTACTTCAAGCTCGCAAACTTCATTTAAATAATTGTTAACACCACCCGCGCAATCAATTATTTTTTAATTGTATTGTCTATATACATGTGTGTGGCGATATATACAAACAGCAAATTTTCATGACTGCATAGAAATTGTGCAGCTGATATTTCCAGTCACGTACAATTTATGCAAGACTACGAGAGGTGAGAGCCGCATATCTAATTTTGCTTTCCATATATATTCAATGCGGTTTGATCCTCGATAGTTAGTATGCTGTCGTACTCTGATGATGATCAAGGAAGGTCGAAACGCGTCAGTGCGTTGCGACTGGCGGTAGTTTTGCTATGTTGTTCGACGACTGGTTAAGTACAATTGCATTGGAGTTCACTTGAAGCTCGCAAACTTGATTTAAAGAAAAGGTGAACATGGAAGTACTAAACGCGTCAGTACGTGTGACGGACGTTAGTTTTGTTATTTTGTTCAACGACTAGTTAAGTAAAATGGTATATGTGTTTACTTCAAGCTCGAAAACTGGATTTAAATCATATGCTCATTTGTATTTATTATATTACTACTGAAATATACAATAATCATAATAGTAATAATTGTACTGGATATGGAAAATTGCCTATTTTTTTCAATTTATGCTCATTATTAATTATAATAATGTTAAAAACGAAAAAATTTAAATGTTATAATATTAATAATAACATTAATAAATGTTATTCATAATAATAATTGCGGAATATTTTCTTTAATTTTCAACATAGGCTCATTTGTTTTATTTTATTATTAGAGATAAAATTTGTAAAATTTTATAAATATAATATAAATAATGGAATAATAATTATATTTATAAATAAGAATCAGAATAATAAATTTTTTGCTGAATGTGACATATTTCATATTTATTTTCAGCATATATTAATTTAAAAAAATATAATGATGGTAAAATAAAAAAAAATTTAAAACACGGATTAATATCACTATGATAACAATAATAATTAATAATGTATTTAAATAACAATAATAATATTTTTTATTACTATTATTAATATGCAGTGTGTGGCAAATTTAATATTATTTTCAATATATGGTAATTTGTTTTTATTCTACCAATTTTAAAACTATAAATATTATAAAATGTAATTATAATTATAATATTTACTAATAATATTTATAATGATATTAAAAATAATAATTATAATAATAATTAAGTGCAAAGGGCATAAATTTAACTGAATTTAGCATTAAATTGAATTCATAAACCTTACGAATGCTTTAGAAAATTGAATACACAAACAGGAGAGTGAATCAGCGCAGCTACTTGGAAGTGTATAACGTGAATTACTTTATGCAGTCAATATAATTATACATTTATATAGATGCCGATTAAATTTGATTATCAAGGTCTAATTGGTAATAAAGCGTCATTGCTTGAACTGTTAACTAAATTTGTAACAATTTACTATGACAATTCAATGTTAAATTTGTATTTGTTGAAGAATTCTATAGGAATGACTACATGAAATGCCAACACGAAGTTTAAATGGATTAAACTTCAACAAGTTTGTCTTTTGTGTACAAAAAATGATTAAGATGTTATAAATGAAACATGTAGGATTAAACTTTATCTATAGTTAAAGGAATTTCAAGAAAGCCACATTTTTTTACTATGTCGGTTTTTCGATCGTTTGACTTCGAAATCAAATCTGGCATCCAATGGGCATGCGGGAACATAATTCTGCTTTTCGCTAGCGTCGGTGAAATTCGTGTTGGAGATTTTCAGTTGAATTAGTTTTTTTTTAAAAATCAATTGACATTGCTTAATTTTTTTGTCTAACTTAGAACTTTTAATTTTTTTTCTCTTTTTGATTGACTTTTTAAATAAGGCTGGTAGAATAACACATCACAGGTTGGATTAGATGCAAGAAAGGGGCACAAAAATTAACGCCAAAAATAACGTAAAATGATTTACATTCTTCCGTCAGAGTTATTTATCTAATTCCTGGTTTTAGACTGAAACTACTACGTGGAAATTAACATTTAAATTATTTTAGGTGCATATAATTTAAGGTTGACAAATCTATTGCGATGTGTAGACGAAGAGCGAAATTGATAAATGAGATATCGTAATAAAATATGATGGGTGGAAATTTTTATCATATGGATTTCGATCTCAGCACTCAGGAACCGATAAATAATTCAAAAAATAAATTAAGCTTAACTACCTGGCGAAGTCTCATTCGTGCAGGCAATTTGCAAGTAACATAATTTGATTTAGAGTCTAAAAATAAACTCTTACCATGAGTATTCAATATTATATGTGTATTCGTTTAAGAATACCATAAAAATGACTAAGACGCAAATTGTAAGCAGTTTTTATTACTATACCAATGTATACCTTATGATCAATTTTTCATTCAGGTGGATCATTTTTGGCCAAACTGGCATTATAGGGAAAATAGCACGAGGTATTTTATTATCTTAGGTTGACAGATTGTAGAAAATTAGACTGAAAATTGAATGAGATGAGTTATTACCATGGGTTCAGTTCCTGGCTACATCAATTCTAACTATTAACTGAATAGTGCACAATAAACAATAAACCGGTCTATTTTCATGATGTTTTGATTTTATAAGCAACAAATACATTTAAATCCAACAATTTAGTCAACATCAATCACGTATGTTGATATAAAATGGTTATGCACCCCGTCAATTTCCTATAAACCGGAAATCAGATAAGTCAAGCCGAATTCTGCTAAGGTAAGCAAAGCAGCAATCCATCGTTTTGAGGCGTGATGAAGTCAGAAACTAACCACATAGCGTATAAAATTTCATTCATTCAGATATTTCCACTGTAGCAAATTGATAAAGTAAATAACCAACATAAAGAATAAATGATGAAAATTGAGATCAGAAATAATTGAAAACATACGGACAATCATAGCTCTAACATTCAGTTGTACAACATAGCTATACGCACTAACGCGTTTTCTCCTTCGATGATGAAAATAAGGTAGAAAGAATAAAACCACAATGCCTATATATGGGCGGCAAACTTAGATAATATACAATTGCATCAAAATCGCTACCTGAAATTAAACAATTGTGAGTTTATCATGGCAAACGTAAGTATATAATAGTACTGCTGTTTATGTCAAGACCGCAAACTTAATTTAGGTCACTGTGATCCTCATCAGTGTAATTCAATACCACTGCCACAGATAGTATTGTGCATATTCAATAATTACAGATTTAAGATGGCTAGTTTGTACTTAAAGCCTATATGGATGCCATATAACTGCTCGATCTGAAGGAAGGGCTAGCCGAGATACAATAGCTAATATTTCGCAAAATATGGAATGTAGTGTGTGTCGGCGAGGCTCATTTATTACAATTACAAACTCCGGTACAGACTTGACAAGGTTTGACTCTATCCGAGGCAAAATTCTGAAAGAACATAAAATTTCAAAAAAGGACAACCAGTCTGGATGTATTTCTGTCCTACAAACATACACAGCAATTCATACTTAAAAATTATATATATATATATATATATATATATATATATATATAACGAGATATTTGTTTATATCAAGATTAATAACATTAGTTTAATAATTGTTATTAACGACCGTGTATAAACACCGTTTAATCTATTGACGTTGAATTCAATATAAATCTCCAGATAGTGGAATTTCTATTCTATAAACATAAATTAAAGGTGACTAGTTTGCCCATTATGTATAAAAATTTTCTATATATAGGCTCCATATAAAGGAACGGCTAACCAAGATACATTATCTTGAATATAACTGAAAATTTTGTGTAGCCTGCGACAGGGTTGCTCAGTGGTTAAAGTAACAGACTCAGCGCAGAAAATGTTTCTGAGTTCGAAACCCTTGTCCTTGACCAATTATAGATAGTAAATAGAGTATTCCGATAGTCAAAACAGTCACAGAATGAATTGCATTTTTCTGCTTTATACAACGCTAAGTTAAAACTGACATATATATATATATATATATATATATATATATATATATATAATAGGATTGGTGTTTATATTAAGATCGCAAATTTGATTTAAATTAATGCACATATGAGGCTAGAAAAATAAGATGTGCTTCTCTCCTCCATTTTGTAGTGCATCAACTGCAGTTGATTCGAAAACTTGGCAGCACAGTTGCTATGCCAACACAAAAATGACATTTAGGCAGCTTTCACCATTAGATCATCCTTTATGGCCGTACAATCATTTAACGTGCTAGTGAAAGTATCAGACGTTTGTAACAGATACTATAGTTAAGTCTTTCGGAATTTCCGTAATCCTGATGCCGGTAATCTTCACATTTACGCTACAGATTTATTCTGCTGTGTTTTTTGTTCTTACGTTGGTAAACCATATATTTGAAGTAATCTCAACTTTTACATCAGTACGCACAGTTATAGTACATTGCATTTTAAAGTTCCAAGCCTCCCCTAACCAGATATACGGAGGAATACAGTCTAATGGCAACCTACTACTGATGAGTTACTTGTAAATGAGAAAAGCGCGTGCCCTTGAGATTATACTTAAGCATAGCATTCTGGTCCTACTGGAATTGACTTTTCACTAGGTATAAATTAAATAGTCTAACGCATGTAAAAGCATACTAATATTCAGCCAAAACTGGCATAAAAATTATTTCTAACGAATCAAATAACTGTAACTCAGCTAGTGTTCTTCCGAACAGACATCGTGTAGGTTTGATAAATTCAGTTTCGCAATGGTACTCATTTTTGTTGCTTCTTTTCACCAAAGTTAGTCTTTCTCCTCTTTGTACTAAAATACTTCTGCTATGTGAGGTTTTAGATTAAAGGAACATTTAATATTTGATCTAGAAAAGTCAGCAGTTAAAATGTTGATCTTGACAATATTTTCTATTTAATATACTACCTAACCTTACAACTGATATATTATATCTTAGTCTACTGGTTGAATAAGTGAGTACAATCCACTACAACTTTTGGTCATTAGTCCATCTCGCATATAAATGAGTAAGATAAAGATTATTGATGACGAAGACATATAATTGTCAAGACCCTGTAAATAAAATTTATAATATCAATGCATTAATTGATTTAATTATTGTAATTTTCGATAGCAAGTGTAGGCTTAATACTTGTCATTGGTTGATCCTAATTTCCTGATTTTTAATTTAAATATGGTGCTCAAATTTTCAGATTAAATAATGTTTATTTTTATTTACAGCATTTGTAGGCATAGATTAGTTTTAAATATTATCCTTCTTCTGACAATGTTTTTCAAAACCAAAATTGAGAAAAGAGAATATCACAGATAGCAGCTACTGCAATCCGTCTTTCTTTCATGCTTGGCATAAAAAATGCAACTGCTTCATTCTAATTTTGGTTTTTGAAAAACAGTTCCTGAAATATATTGAAAGTTTCGTATTCTTCGTCAGATTTTGTTTTTAAAAAAATTATCTAACATTTTCCTCTTTATTCAATTATCGACATTCGTGCGTAGCTCGATTGTTAACTGACAAGCAATACATTTAATTTAAGTCAGATTCTTCAATCATTTCCATGTAATTTTTACACTGTTCCGATTTTTTTTCTATTTAATGAAGACAACTTATTCTACTGTATATTGCGCAGGGCTGTCCTTCTTCTTTGTAACCTTGCGTCAACGCTGAAAGTCGGACTAACGATGAAGGCCCAAAAATTCGGAATAATTTCTGAACACCTGATTCCAACGTCATTTTCAGACAAGCATCTGATGGAGGGCTTCAAATTGGAGAGACAAGTGTGAGCCCATCAATCAAGGCCAAAAATCGGTGCTCCTGGAAATGTAAAGGATTCAAGAATTTACCGACCTACGGGTGACATAAATTGTACCGCACAAGATTAAAAACTTATTAAGTTTGCTGAATATTTTTTTTATTGAAGATTAACATAAAATGCAAATTATCGGAGCTTCATTGACGTTATGATGAATTCTTCTGACAATTTGCATGAGGGTAAGCCTTTTAAACGCTGGACTGCAAATAAGGACGAATTCATTAAAAATTGAAAAATTATTCACACGTGAAATATGGTCCAAATTTTAGCGCCGAGTTTATATTCAGTCATTTTAATTTAAAATAGCGGAAATCAAGAAAATGTTTATAGAGGCAATTTTATCGAAAGCCATTGCAAATACTTTATATTTATTTGTGAATTTTACAAGTGTAAGTAACAATTGTTTTCCAAACAGAAAGTATCCTAATGAGAACAAGCACCCGAAAACGTTCATACAATCTGGCACAATAAAATATGTAGTTTGCCAACAGATGCTAAAAAATAGCTAACAGTAATTTATATATATATAAAGAGTTGTCGACGGAAATAGCAGTCACTGGGAGAAAAATCCGCAGTTGAACATTTGAACCATATTCGCAGATCATATTATTTCGTAAAGAAAAACTTAATATATATATGCGGTTCATCGAAGCTAGCATATTCGATTTAGCTTTCACAATTTCAGATGTACGAAAAGAAATTTTAGCGCGAGTGAAGCATATTCTATTCTTTTGCACGTGTAATTGCAAGCTTGCTAGGTGTAGATTCTATTTATATTTATTCAGGCTCAACTGATTGAAAGTTGCTGGAATGCATTCCTTTATTTGTTTAATTTTACCATCATGGTGTTAAAAAAATTGTGAGAAAAATTAATCCTTCCTGATTCCTATTAAACTGCTGCAAAAGCAATATGATAGTTAGTTAAATGTTATTAATGACTTAATAAAGCGCCTAATCAGCTGAGATTCATTTTGAATATATGAAGTTAACGTACTTAGTTAATTATTTATAAGCTGTTTTTGGAACAAGATATTTTGTTCCAATTTTAGCATAAACAGTTATGACCTTTATGAAATGCGAAAGTTGATAAGAATCAAAAAAATTTCTAATTGAGAAATGCCAAATTGTCAGAAAAATTGATTTTTGAAAAAAGATCTTTGGGTGAACGCCTTATGTCGTTGCACTAACTACAATTGCGTATATTAGTTCAAGATGTACTTTGGAACCATAATAAATGTTTGATAGATATATCGTGTGAAATAACCCAGCCTTTTATTTTGAGTGTTTACTGTGATAGACTTGATGAAATGTGCACTTTCTCTCGGAACGTTTTATGTGAATTTACGTGCTATAATTAGGACGGCTTTTAAGAAAAACCATCTATTCCGTTCTGAATTAATAGTTTTATCCTATTGCAGCGATAGTTATTCTTAGGTAATTATAATCTTGCATGCGGATTTTAAATATACGTTTATGCTAATTATACTTTTCCAGTCATCCTGAACAGTATACCTAACGTCAATCATACGCACTGACGCGTCTTATACCAACGTGTCAAACGAAATAGTTCGCTGATTGACAGGAATCAATCCATACCGTATATATATATATATATATATATATATATATATATATATATATATAACATATATATGAATATAATATATATACTGGTATATATATTATTGCCATTAATTTCACTATTTTTTAAAGTATGCGAAAAAGTACCGTAATCTATGGAATAACGTTTATTAATCAATATTTTTCAACGAGTTACTACAAGCATTATTTGGATTTGTTAATATTTCCGCCTATCCAATCTTAACTGTACATTTGTCTTAACCAATCCCAACTCAGCTATATTTGACGCATTGTAGACTACTTATTTTTCGTAACGCCATGTGATGTGTCATCGTTTTCATTTTGAATGTGTCCGCAATCAATAGGTGTGTCGATTTTAAGACAAATATGTTACTTTTAAAGGCCATTTCGTTATGTTTGTGCTCCAGTCCAATTTGATTTATTTTTGAAGTAATTTTTGCACATTTAAGCAGGTGTTAAGCTTATTGATTGAAAAAGGGATAATCATTTTTTCAGATTTTGTCTTTTACAGAACTGAAAAATTATTACTACTGACAAAATAATCTGTGATAAGTAAATTTTCACAATTAGCTGATTTTCGTACAGAAAACGCACCATTTTTAAATAATTTTCGAGAGAGATACAGAATTTTTAAAGTTTTGAGCTTCTTTTTTATCTGCTGATGTACTGAGCGTTGCAGGTATATTGAATTTTGTATACAGATAATGGTGCTGACGTCACAGTGAGGCAACTCTCACCTGTATTAACGGAAACTGAGCTATAGTTGATCGAATTACTTTTCTTTTGAAAATCTCAGCTGTAAGATAACCTCCAAAGTGAGCGCTAATCGGTAATCTTTGAGGTAGTGTACCAGAATAATGACCGTACATATTGGTAGGAGTAATTTTATTAATAAACGTTATTCAACGAGTTATGGTGTCTTTTTTCTCATACCTATAAATCTAGGTAAATTAATTTGTCAATGTAACTCTATAACATTATTCTCTTCTAAATTTGTGAAATTTAGTCGATACCTATAATATCAACTGTTTAAAAGACCTGAATACTTGGCAATGCGTAAAATTGTGATTTGACTTGGCGTTCTGTAAATGTTAGTGATGAAAGTCAATACGGTGGACGTATTGATGCTAAATTTCCAGCTTCCATCTTAACATTATTATAATCGATGCTGCTTTCAGACATTATATATAAAAAAATTACCGCCTTAACAATGACTAGCTCCAGTTGTAATAACTTATTGTCAGTTCAATTCTACTTGTCACAATCGGGTTCATTTTAAAAGTGGCATAGATGCTTATTATTTTGCAGTATTGAAAACACGATTAGCATATTAAATTTGTAGCATGCTTTTATACCCATTTTAATTTCTTGTGTTGCATATTATTTATTCTGCGTCCCTTATTTTTTATAATTTAACAGCTTCGTCTATTAGATATTTTTATTAAAAGCATTGGCTTTTGTGTAGTGCTGTCATTGTTAGAGCTGATACATAAATTGGCGTTTGCGCGTCAATTGATAACACACGTTGGTCGGTAAAATCTTGATCCATTTACATTCATAAAAAATTTTTGTTGGGTTCTCACTGTTTTCGTGACTATGAAGGCCGGATTTTGGAGGTAAGAAGACCAATACTTTACGAAGTAAAATAAATATGAATAAATCTGTCTTGAATGA